>JAUMHL010000010.1:20136844-20252351 GCA_032362345.1 Sandelia bainsii
AAGTGCCTTGAGATGATTTTTGTTATGATTTGGCGCTATACAAATAAAGATGAATTGAATTGAATTGAATTGAATTAGGGGCCTAATTCTGATACAGTATCACCATCACTCGGACTCTATTCAGACACAAACCACTGTCCACACACATACACACACACACCATCACACTACCCAGAGAAGCGGAGACAAAACAAAATCGCACAGCATCTCAACATCACACAAACACAATCGACACAAAACTGCTCATTTTCTGAACCCAGTCTATTTTTGCGGAATAAATAAATAAACCAAGAGCTTAAACGCCTCCTCCTCATCTCTATCCTATTGATAGGCAAGGTGGCATCTCTCCCATCCCCACCCAACACCGAGTGCGCATGCGCGCCGCGGCAAACAAAGGACCAGACAATTAACCGACAGAGGATGTTTAATAAAGTTTCACTCGCTGCAGAAATTCAATCCAACGTCGACGCGGCGGCACCAACACACGCGGAGTGTAAGGATGAACTTAAAGGGTGTGCGCAGCGGGGGTGCACCTCTAATCCTCCCTCACCCCTTTCTCATCCCACGAGCGCTTTCCAAATCCCCCCCTCCTCTTCCTCCCCTTTCTCCTCCTCCTTCCTCTCAGTGCAATAAAACAGAAATGTGAGATCAATAATTTATCTGAATCACGGCGTAACCTGGTTAGAGGCGCTGAATGTGTGTGCGTGTGTGTGTCTGTGTGCATCAGTTGCATTCGACCAAATTGTGTCACACCTCCACACAGACAAAGAGGTGGGGCGAGCAGAAGAGGGTCTTCTTGGATGTGGATGCTGAACTGTTCACTGGCTGTAAAATGTGAGAGAGAAAAATCCTCCTTCTGTGCGTTGTGTAGCAGCTTGTGGTAATTACATAATCATCAACAATTTTGGGGCAATTCATAAATAATAAAAGGGCGCGTGGCGCGCGTGCTGTGACGCTCCTGTGCGCAAAAACGAGAATCTGTGTCTGAGACCGAGGCGCGTGTTCCTCATTGACTCTACACACCCCTTTTTAAAGCTCGTGCACATTTTTTCATTTGGAAAAGGGAGAAAAGAACAAGACTTAATTTCTGGAATTTTTAAATCACCCAATTCCGCCTCTTTATTGTGTTATTTTATATATTATTTCCCAACAAAGCTACTGGATCTTTTGTCTCATTTCCTACAGTCATCCACGCAGCGTGCGCCCCGGGTCCCCAAATGGAGAGGTGGAAAAAGACAAAAGGCATTAAAGAAAAAAATCTAACAAAATAACCACAAGCACCAGAGACGCCCTTTTTGGAGAGAAAAGGAGGAAAAGGAACCTCTTACCGTGTGCACTGAAGTTCCGACGCTCCTCTGCTCTCCTCGCAGTTTCAAGTAGCGACTGCTGTAAATTTTTGTTTGGGTTTTGCGGCTTCTCCTGCGCGCCTGGCGGCTTGTTCCTGCTGCACGGCGGAGCTCGGCTCGGCGATCCTTCGCCTGCGCGCACACGCACCCCGAACCTACGTTCACGCGCGTGCATTGTGCACGCACTCAAGTGCACAGAGCAGAAGCACAGTCCACATTTCCCTTCTGAGGAAAATGTATGTTCCTGAGTTTTTCTATAATGTTCCTGTGATATTCTATTAAAGATTCATGGTGCGTTTGTGGTCGATATGATACTTTATAGTAACTATTTTTAATAACAGTGTCCTACAGGCTAATTGTTATATGATAGTCTGCTTGTGGTGTTTATCTTGGCAACATTGCGACTTTACAAATGCTGTATTTGTAATACTCCATTTTTACATTTATTAGGAAATGACCGAGTAATGGCGACGAGCAGGACGTTACTTGCTTCAAAAGATAATTTTGGCCACTTCATTTGTTGAAATGTTTCCTTCACTGTGATTTTTTTTCATATTAGCAAATATTTACACAGATCTTGAGTTCCGCATCGCATGGAGAGGTTTTTATTGTTTTTTGTTTTTGCTTGCGCTCGTTTTCGTGGAAATACTGCTTCATTTGCTGCCTTTGTGCGCCCCCTGCTCTTCGCTGCACACGGACTTGTTGATGAACAGATTGATGTACTGGACACAAGAGGAGCGTTTAGTGAATTTAAATATGAGTTTAGTAAGATAATCGTCCATTAGTCTCATATGTCAGTGTGAGAGTGCAAAAGTATCAGCAAAATTATCTTCATATTTCCCAAATACATATTTAAGCTTCATTCAGATTTATTCTGTGTCAAACCTAATCTTCATAAGATAAAATAAAATAACATTAAATTGAAAAGGGTGATTAAACCAGTGTCTGACACATCGTCATAATGTCACTGAATGACTTCACTGTTTTTGTTTTAGTGTTTAGAAAGTATCTGAAGATGTAGTTCCAAAATTTCCTATTCCATTTTGGTAATTTTGCACTTGCTACATGCAAATAAAAAAAATTATGTTAAGGCTTAAGATGCTTTTCAGTGGGCTGATCTTTTAGTGGTGTACTACTCACAGTTAGACACTAGATGGCAGCGTTTGCAAAGATATGAGGCTCTGTATCCTTTATGAACAATTGTCTCACGATGAGATTTAAAATATAAACTAAATATAAAAAGCCTAAAATAAAATGGTTGTTTAGTAAACCAGCAGACGACACGCTAACTTATCTGATGTGAAACTGTGGAAATTAATTTGTTGAGCTGTCTCTTATTTTTGTCAGAATTTAATTTTGTGAGGTACATTTTCTCCAGTTCTGTACTGCAGTTTAAAAGTTCTTCAAATTTCTATTTTACTAAACATTTTTGCAACCAAATTTCAGAGGTCAAATATTCTACTTTTTATTGGAGATAGTGAAGTTACAGTTTTGCCTGTAGACCAACCTAAAGGCCATCTTTGTTTTTTGCTTAATGGCAGAATGAGACAATCTCAACACATATCAGCATTAAGCATTAATTTAATCAGCATTAATATTTGATTCTTCGGATAATGCGATAGCATGAAATTGACACACAGTAGTTAATTTTTTAATGTCTTAACAAACAAAAACTAGGGCTATTTGACACTGTGAGTATTATGGTTCATACTTTGTCTTAATTTAATCTGCAGGATTTCAAAATCTCAGCTGCTCTGGATCCAGGGGAGAAGCCCAAAAAGACTGCAGCAGCACCCTCTCCTCCTTTCAGCAGGATGTATGTGGAGATTACAGAGAGGTCATGTTGTTCTTGGCGATGCTGTAACCTGCAGCTTCACCTGACCTCTGCTCAGAGCTGCTGATAAATCCTGCGTGTTCTGAGATGACCCCGAGAGATCTGCTTATGAACTATACCTGACCCTACAACCACTACTGCACCTGACAGCAAGCAGGTTGTAAGCACATAAAGCAAACAAGGCTCCACAAGTCTTTGAATTGTTTCTCTTAAAGGGGCAGTTCACATATATTACAAAAACCCACGTACTGCAGCGGTATCAAGCAGTCAGTGTGAATATATTTGGGAGCAGAGATGAGATTCCAGTCACTGACACCATTTACTTAGCAAGGACGTGTGGGCACATTTGACCACATGCTGTGTGAATGCTGATGCCTCCTGATGTGTCCCTAAAAAAGGACTTCACATGATATGCATCATCAATCGAGGGACAGGTAAAAGAAATGTATGACTTTCTCCTGCTGATTGGAGGTTAAATCAAGCAGCAGTTTATTGCTTTATATGTATCAGCTTTAATCAAGCTGTAATAATTAAAAGTTGTGATAACAAGCATGACAACTTGACGCTGTTTCCGTTCCTGTGCGTGTTTTTCATCTGCAGCCGAGTGAACCAGCTGAACACACATTTCCACACCTTTGATTAGCACATTATGGTTGAAGAGCCTGTCACAGCAACACAGAGAACAGAAATAGTCACTGAAGTAAAGATATGGCCAGAGGTTAAAAGAAAGAAGAAGAAAAAAGAAGTTCAAAAGCAGCTTTGAAGCTTTTGGTTCTGGTGATGTGGCGACGATGAGTCACGACAGACAAACCACAGTCAGCACGAAAAAAACAAATAATACTCCAACATAATTTAATAATTCCTTTGATGTCTAGTTTCATGTTACAAGAAGAAGTTTAGAAGTTTAGTTAATAACTTATTCAACTTGAGTGAATGAACCCAAATTCCCCCAAACTTCCCAAATGTTGTCAATGCAGAATCTATGAAACTCAAATCTTAATAAAAAAAAAAGTACTTGGTGTCACAGTATAAATATGACTAAATATTTTTTTATTATTTTTTTAATGAGAAGAGGAGTTTTGAAGACTCGCCTTCTAGCTCATCTTGCTAACTGGAGGCTAAGCTAGAGGCGAACAAGTAAATCTAGTGCCCTCCATGTACCTGTTTTCACCTCTCTTTTTTTCTTTTCTTTTCACACAAACCTCTCATAACTTCAGTTACGTCTCATCAGTTTCAAGGAAAATTCAGTTATTTAGATACCTCTGATGAGTAACAGACCTATTGAAAAAACTGAAATGAAAGTCTCTGATGTTTTTAAGGGTGGAATAAGACTGTAATGTCAATTTAGGCACATGTTTGTTGGGGTAAAATATCCATTTCCCTCTAGTTTTTCACTATCTAGGGTTTAATAGTAATAACTGGGTTTTTTGTGCTCTGCCCAGATTGAAAGAGTTTGCTATGTCCTCATATGTCAGATTAACATGTAGCCTTGGATAATCACAGGGAGTTGAAGACAAGCATGACTGAAAGCAATTATCAACCTCTCTTTCTTTTTCCCTCTCTTTCCCTGCATCCCTCCTCTAAGTGTTTCTAAGACAGAAGTTTCTAAGAGTCTTTGCAGAGGTTTGGAGAGTCTTTGAACTTCTCCTGATGAGGTTTTTAAGGTTATTGAGAGAACTGAGTTTAGTCCATAGAGTCCCTGAAGCAGTTCTACGCAGATACACCAATAAATCATGACTGACCATGCTTCATGCCTCATGTCTTCCAGGTGTGTCCACTCTCTCTCACTTCCTCTCAGCATGATGCCGCTTGGAGGATGTCTGTTATGGCTTCACCACTGTCGCGCTTAGCAGGAGGGAGAAAAGTAAAAAATGTCCCAGGCCCGTTATCTCACATCATTAGGAGAAGTTTAAAACAGCCACAGGAAATGTTTGTCTTCCTGATCCTGTTTTGGGATATTCGGAAATTTGGAGATGCTGGCGAAGAATCAAACTCAGAAGAGGCAACTGGCTCCTCCTAATCCTGCAGTACTTCTCAATGATGAGATTATTACTTCAGGGAAACAAGGGCGAAAATGTCAAGTGTCGTGTTGCTGCTTGTATTTGACCAGTTTGTTGTCAGAAGTTAAAATTTTGTGCTGATGTTGAATCTCTACATGTGCACATTTTACGACTATTCAAGAGAGTCTTTCTTGATCTTATTGCTGGACATTTTCTATTTCTACATATACAGTAGTTGTTTCAACTAACAGATGGTCTAAATTTTACTACATAGATGCCAAACTTGCGATCGAGCAAGTGAGATTTGAGTCTTGTCATAGTCAAAAATGAACCAGACTAACTTAACTTAGCCTGCTCTAACTTTCCCAGAGACACTAAATGACCCGAACAAAACAATCACACTACCTTCATATTTTATGTCTTTGAAGATAAATTGTGAAAACTTTTCATCAAATCAGCTTTAGATTTTTGGATTTATAGCCACTGGTTTCTATACAGTTACACACTTTTGTGCCAGTGGTACAAAATTGTTACATGATAAATGTGTGAAATATTATGAAAAGTTGATGGATGTCAAAATGAAGAAAAATAACTCAGAGCCTCTAAAAGTGAGCATGGTGTGAAACAGGCTAAAACACGTAGAGGTTACCTAACAGCTAAGTGGTTCAGCAGCTCCTCATCGCTCACGGGACAAATCGCTCCTTCGCTCAAACTCAATACGTAAGTGTCAGTTCCCAGAAATCCTTGACACACAAGCTTGAGATAAGAAGTAGAACTGTGTTCGTGTTAGTGTGAAGGTGGGCTGAGCTCATACCTCTCACTAAATCCACTTTGACCCTGACTGAGGAATCCTCAAGGGCTTAGAGACCTTTACTACAGTGACTGAGTGTCACTTAACCTCTGTCAGCAGCCAAAAATTAGAGGTCAAGGGTTACTGAGGTGACACTGTCCAGACAGGCGACCTGTAGAGAGGGCTCATGGGTCGAAAACATCCCAGAGACAAATAACTTGTTATTAGTTATGAGATATTGGTTGGTGATTAGTGCCACTACCACAGTGTGTTAATTTAAATATAGTGTTTAGAATCATTTTTAATTAACATCCTAGCACCATTTGGCTTCGTTTTGACCCATCCTGGAATAAATTGATGGTACTTCCCAGCATATACTGATGTGATGATTTGCAAGGCAAACCGGATTTTAAATTGGATTGATTTGAATTAAAAACAGGAGGTCAGTGTCAAAGATGGTCCTCGTTATGTGTTGATATAGACTGTAGATATGAATAGAGTTTATGTTTTAACCAAACATACTTAAAATTTCATCCAATGCCTTTAAAGCAAAATTATTCACAAGTTTAAAGGTTAAAAGGCCCTGTGTATCATTGTATGCTCTCCTCTATATTGTGTGTTTATTCTGACTAATGCACAGTGACCACAATATGGAACAAAGTACAGCTCTGCTGATAGGAGAACCAGTTGTGTTTATGTCATAGCACTTTTTTCAGCTACTCAACATCTGTTATTATGAGATCCTAGCCCTGTAAAAACCACAGTCCTGATACCAGAAGAAAAACCTGAAATCCAACAGGGGCTCAGGGGGCGGAGGTGCAGAGAAAAACGTGTTTTTACTTTCCATCATCATGGGGAGTGTAACGTCGTTCCCCAGTAAAATGGATCAATCATCTGCATTGATCAAGGACCACAGAGGGTAGAGACATGGACCACTCTTCATGGACGTGGACATGACTCAGTCCCAAGTCACTTGTAGCTGGATGGTTTTCATCTGGTGAGGCCAGACAAGCTTTCCAGGAACAGACTAAACAGTTAGTTATGACCCAAAGTTAAGTTTTATTGTTAGGCCGCATCTAATCGTCCTATTTTAGCAAATACCTCAAAACAGCACATCTCTGTTCAAGAGACAGCACCCTCTAGTGGCTGGAGTAGTTAGGCGGCGGTTATGTTGGATGGATTGGTAGTCCACACGGTGGACTGGATGGTGACGTTTGTTTCCTGCTTTCTTTTAACTAACTCTAACCTAACCAACTTGTTTTTGTCCCATTACCTAACCCAACCTCTGTAAACACTCTTCACCTTTCTCTCTCGTCTTTTCTGCCTTACAAACGGTCTCTGAGAAATGAAAGCTGAGCATCCTGAACTGGTGTTTGTTTTTATCATCCAAACTGAAGGTGGGCTTTGTGGCGTCTGGTTACAGCAGTCAAATGTGCTGCTCTGCTACCAGTCAGTCAGAAGCAGTGGGTGCTAAATCCCAAATGAGGAGGCTGAAAAGCTGGTAGCACCCCCAGGGCCCAAACCTGGAGAGGTCAGGGGTCATTCTGTGTGCTGAACAAGAGTTAGAGGGGGGAGAAGGGGAAAACCAGATGCACACACATAATCCTGTGTTTGGATTAGACGTGAAGGCTCAGCGGAGTTGTTACAGACTGCTGCTCACAGACTCTGTGTAAAACTCAAATAGAGTCAAATGTCACTTCATGTCAGACTTAAACAAAAACCTGAAGTTACTTCCAAAACTAACTGGGCCTTAAGTTTGTGTTCAAACTGACATTGTGCACATCACAGTGATGGAGCCTTTGACGGGTGGTCGTGCAAAATTAAAACGGTGAATCTGATTCAACTTTTGCTGCAACATGACGTCGTCCAGCAAGGTGCTAGATCAGATCATTACTCACGTGGAAGCCTGCATTGCTGATGGATTATGAATATTTCTTGGTAACGTGATCTCGTGATCAGTTTACCTCAAGATTCAGAGATTTAAAAAAGGTATGAAGCTTAGTAATGAAAACAGTCACACAGTCCGTTTAGATTTTTTTTAGACAGTTTCTACAATAACATGACAAAAATATCCCAACTCAAAGTCCACTTACTTCCTTTGCTTTCAACTGTTTCAGTGGTCTTCATCAAAGAGTGGTGTTTGCTCAGGGTTCATTATGGTTTCATTCACAGCACTTTTAGGATGACTGAGCAAACTCTTTCCAATGAAGAAGACCTTGACCATGAAGACCATGGCTGAAAGATCCAGAAAAAGATAGTAAGTGGACCTTGAGTTGATGCTTTTTGATCAAAAGACCATTTTGACAGAATACGATTACGACTTTGAGGCTTAAAAAATAACGTGTAAAATATCTCATCAATCAAAATGTGTTTAATTAATAAGACAGAAAAACTCAGTGTCCATTTAGTAGCTGATGTGGAGCTTTCAAGCATATTTTAGGTTCTTCTCGTCCATTCTTGACCTTGGAAACAGTAGCTGATCAATAATCTCAACTTCGAGAGCCACTTTTAGTTTTAATTGTGCTTTTGTGCGTTTTACCTGCAAAACATTACCTCTTCACATGGGTTCATTTGACGCCGGGCTCTACATGTTGACAGCAGGAGGAGTCAGAGAGACGGCGGGGCCAGAGGAGGAGGAGGAGGAGGAGGAGGAGGAGGGCGCTGAGCTGGGAGGTGGAGCTTCAGGATTATTGTCCACCGGTGTGAGGGACTGGCTGAGTGAGCGTCTCCAAAGTTTCCAGCGGTCCGGTCTGTTGTGGATTCGCTTCTGCTGCATGTTTTGCTGCTCACCAAACAAAACAAGCCACCAAACCAGACGGAGCCGTGGAGCACAGTGACGCACGGAGACGCAGCAGAGGCGCACGGAGAAGCGATTGAGCTGAAGAAAGGAGAAGTTTGTGTTACTTCTTTTAAAGACCCCTGGTGTCTGTGTTGGAGTGACCCATGAAACAAAGAGTAAATTTACTACTGTAGCTCCACACTGTCTCACTAACTCACTCACTCACTGTCTGTCCTGCATCCTTCACACGTCCATGGACTGAAACTGTCGGATCTGCTGCACCTTTTTCTTCTTTGTTGGGAATCAAACTAACAACACATGAGTTGGATTGACCGGACGCGCGGCTTTCATACAGTAAATCCTCGGAGATTAAAATAACGAGGGGAAATGGACAATTTCTTCACGGAGGTAAGAAACCACAGCTCAAGTCTTTTAACTGTTTCATTCATGCAACATGTTGGACACGCTGGGCTCCAGGCGCTTCAACTGTTCATCTACCTGTCTGCCTCATTGTGACTCACAGGGCAAACTTTTATGATGCTTTACTGCCATTCTACTGAAGGACACAAATACCACGACGTGATTTAAAGTCATCATAAACATGAACTACAGAGAACCAAAAAAACTGTTGTAAGATGATATAAGATGGGAATTAAATGGGATAAACAGTATTAAGCACAATGAAGTCAACATCAGTTCATTACTGTGGTGTTCTAGTGAAACATGGGGGTTTTATAGGAGTAAAGGTGCCATAAAGTGCTGCAAATTAGTCCCAACTCATTAGAGATGGCCACACGCATGCTTTGTAAACCCTCATAGGTAAATCATAGGGATATCAGAGAGGCTGTGCTGGGTAGACGGGGGGTTTGGACTGGGTCCCACTGGATTTCTGTGGCATTTCCGCAGGTCTTTTCTCTTTCCTCCAACAAATTAAAAAAAAAAAAAAAACGTGCTGTGAGGCTATTAATAGAAATCTGAACCAGAGTCCCACCGGGAGCTTTTGATTGGCTAACCAGCAGACAGCCAACAGAAGCTGTTGTTGAATGACAGTTGTTGGTTTTTTTTTATCTGTATCTGCAGCTCAGTTTGCAAACACATGATCAATAACAAGTAATGACTTAATTTATGAGGCTGGTGCTGACTGTAACAGTTCCACATCATAACCTCCTTTTGGTGTTACTGTTGTGAAAGCTGCTTTATATTTGGTAATAATCCCACTTAATGCCAGAAATAATTTTCTTTTCTTCATGGAGCAGCTATAATTGAAGTGCATGCTTTTTCCTTTTTTGCGGCTCACTTATTCACAGATGTTAAGTTTTTAGTCTTCAGGTCATGTTAAGTTTGATCTAAACTATAAAAAAATAAATCCATCAAAAATCTATCAGTTTTAAGAAGAAAATATATCATATAAGGAGCTGAAACAACTATTTTAATAATTATTTTATGATTGAAGTCATTTTTCAAGCAATGATGGCGGTCGTGAGGATTTTCTTCTCCTCTCTGCTTTATCGTTTGTTATTGGAACCTAAATATCTTTCAGTTTTGGGCTGTTGGTCACACTGGGTTCTGTTGTTGCTGTTTGTCACAGTTTTCTGGTTTTTATGGACCAAATGATTAATTGCTTCATCTATAAAGTGTTTCTATTGGAAGCAAAAGGAAAGTGAAGCTAAGATCATCAACATATGATCCTGAAATGGTAAGCAACCTGCTATCTGGACACCAATATGTTTAGTATTGTGACGTCATATCGTATATCTTAAACCAGCTCGACACAGATCTCCAGCATAGATTTGATCAGTCTCTTCTGTAATCGTTTCAACAGGTGGGGGCTCATCTTGTTTTATTCGCCATAATGAGCATGATAATAAACCTCATCTCCATAATCTGATGCACCCTGGTTGTGTAAAGCCTCTACAAACTGTGACTCATGGCTAATAAGTATTCATTGTGGTTGATTTACGACATCAGTGTGCACACCTCCCTATGATGACATCAGCCAGGTAACAGCGGCACCTGATTCTGATTCATTCCTGAATTTTTTTTTTATTTTATTTTTTTTTTTCCCCCAGTGCCGTAGTAAAAGTATGTTTCACAAGTACGGCTGACGTTATGCTGACAGACTGGCACAGGACAAAACACGACTCTGAAAGTGTTTTAAAACCGGGTTCTCTTCAGGCAGAGCAGAGGTTTAACAGTTACACAGCTGAACAGTTAAAAAAAATCCTGCTTCCTGGTTGAAACGTCGGCTGCTCTCTCATTGGTGCTCATGCATTTTTAAAATACACTCAGGTTTTCAGCGGCATAAAAGGCCAAAGGTCATGAGAGTCACTGAGCTCCCAGGTGCCTGTGTGAGCAAAGTAAAACAAACGCACTGAGGTTTTAGAGGTTTTTTTCGTGCCGGTCTCATGAGTGTACAGTACATCTGGCTGTTGAGCTTTCCCTGTTAGAAAGAGAGAGAGAGGGAATATTTCTGAGTGCCAGAAGCAGGCAGGCGTGCACAATAGTCTCAAATATCGGCCTGCATGCCTTTATATCTTCCAGTTAATCGCAGCAGAAACAAAGAGGCCAGTCTTCAAGGGAAAGGGCATTTGACAAGCAAGTAAACCAGCTTCCAGCCACAGCAGATGGAGGCCAACAGTTTGAGCTGAGAGGAATGTGAACCGGGAAGAAATCGGAGTGTTTCATATTTATAGTGAAGACAGTTTAGATGAGGGACCCACAGTGACTGAGGCTGAACAAAGACACTCTGTTGGCAAAGGGCATCGAGCCTTCAACCTTCTCCTTATTGTGAGGAACCTCCAAGATGCCTGGTTTACTCCTTTAGTAAATCTACTGTGTAAATGACACTTCCCATTGATCTTCCTTATCTGTGCACAGTGAGACTCAGAGACAACAGTAACGTGCTATAGTTATAGGAGACTTCAAACAGCCATAGTTTTTGTAATGGAGAAAGTTAGGTGGCGTCGTTATAGAGTGAGGAAGTTGGTGTGACAAAGAGGTTTGGCTGAATTATTGGGTCAGAAAACTTTGTGACAAATTACCTGTATGAGAATTTGGTTGGACATAGTGTTGGACATAGTGGGCATTACGTCTTGTATCTATTCTGCATCTTTGTCTAGTCTAGTTTTGATGACTGTTCTCACCTGTTTTAGGCCTCTGGTAAATATTTAAAGTTAAATCCACTGTATGTAACTTTAAAAAAAATATTTTTTATATGTTCAAACATCTTATTGTGGAGAGGTGCTGCCTATGCCTCCTGTTAGGTCTGACAGCGGTGCACAGATATTCAATTCTGACCAATCAGAGTATTTTGACTATTTCTGCTCAATTAGTATGTTTTGCATTATTGCTATTTATTTCAATTTGATAATCTATCTAATACCTAAAGAGACATACAGAGGTATGTGTAGTGTAGGAGGTGGTAGAAGAGCATAGTGGAGCAGGGAGAGGGAGGGCAGAGCAGAGTCTCATGATAATGCTATTTTAAATAATTTATTATAGCTTTAATCCCAGTTTTCAGGTTTGTGCAGTGCACGTTTTGGGCTGTAACACTGAAGAAAACTTCAGTTGCAGGGTTCAGTTCAGCAAGGAAACTGTTTAGCTGAGAGACTGAACTAGAGTAAACACAGTCTGTTAAATAAGAGGAGCATGAAGAGAACTCACTGTTAGCTGAAACCCTTCTGTACTACATGTCTGAGCCTTAAAGCTAATTAGATACTTTTTGAATATATCTGTTGAGTTATTCACGTGTTTTATGAGTGCAGAGACACCAGCCTCACCGCAATTGAATGTTGCACTGCAGAGCTGTAGCAAAGCACATTGTCCTGAACTACAGCGAAATGAATGTGTTGAGAATGACATATCCTTCAGGAGGAGGCTTCTTGTCTCTAATTACTGAGCTGAAGCCAAAACAGTCTGGACAAGAGTCAGTCCAGGGACTATAAATAGAGTGTGATCACAAATCCAGACTGCACATTTGAATTACTTGGGTATTTTCTTGAAACGTGAATCATCTGTCCTGTGACAATTAGATTGACTTTTTCTCCTGTGCAGGTTTTGCTCTGCAGAGAAAAGCTTCCAGACCAGGACCTTCTTTATAGAGTATTAAGATGAACAGACTGATATGTGGATATCTATTAGTATTTTTCAAATGACTTTTCTGAATCAGTTTTGACCTCAACAACCCCACGTATATGCAGTACGGTTCTACATTGCCATGATTATGTGGGGAAAAAAATCTGTTGTGAGTCTGTTAGCGGCAGTTTGAAGCAGTAAAACCCTTCACTGAAAGCTAAAGCAGCAGCTGTTGCAGACAGGACGAGGCAGGCTTCATTCAGGTTTCACAGACTGACACCCTCAGGGTTGAAGAAGAGAATAAACATGGTTGGTGGGCATCACTGACAGGTCAATATCCAGTTTTATTATGTCCAGGGAACAGTTGGCAGTGGCTGAGTTTGTTCTCTGAGGCAGAGACCTGGACCTGCAGTGTTTGAAGGTGGGGTGTGTGTGTGTTTACACTGTGGAATCAGTCAGTTGAGCCTGTCAGACGGTTCGAGGGTTTGTTTTTATTTGAACCAGTGGGCGTGGTGTAAGGTAGAGTGACAATATCTCCATTAACTTTAATAGAACAATGGTGGACCAGGGAGACTTCCAATAGTTCCAAACACTGGGAGCTAGTAGTAGTGGTGCTGAACTAGGGATATGTATATTTTTGATTTAGCACCAACTATTGCAGGAATTTTAGCTCTTGAAACTAATCGAGCCTGCATGAATCACCCCGTTGTTGTTAGTGACACCTCAGTGTTGCAACTCCTTTATCTGTAGGGCTCTGGGTGGGCCTCACCTGTCCACCAATCAGACGGCAGATCTGCCTCGAGCGTGTGTGGGCTGGGATCACAAGGCAAATACAGTATATTCAGCAGCAGCAGAAGCGTTCATCGTCCCCCAGCGCTTTATAACATCAGACAAAGTTAACACATACGTACCTGAAACTTTAAAAAGAGACTCAAAAAAGAGTTGAGTCAGGTTCGTGGTTCATTTGTGATTTTTGTATTCATTTTTTTTTAGATCATATAAGTACCAAGACATATAAGTAAAGCACTGATGAAAAATTGATGCCTAAAATGCTTCATATGTAAAATGAGACTCCCCCCAGCTCATAAGACATTATCTGCATGGCTACATACCAACATGCCTCTCGCAAGCTTAGTGTTGCATGTTTGGTATTTTTACGTCCCAGCATCTTAGTTATTTTGCAGAGAATTTGGAAGCCTGGTTGGATTTATCTCTTTGTTCAGAGCTTCTTTCTAAGAGAGTTGTTGCTCCCAAAGCATCCAGTATGTAAAGGCTGTGGTAACACCTCTATTATTGATACTACATTTAGTCAATTCAGTTCTATAGATCAGAAATTTCATTTTCATATGCTTGTGGTGACATCCTACTTCAAAGATGTCCAGCTCGGCAGAGCTGTGTTGCATTTATGTGGTGCTGCAGCGGTTGTAGCTTTGGCTGTTTGAACTTTCAATAGTTGTAATAATAAGATCACATGGACAGCTATAGTTATACTAAAATAAGACTTTAAGAATCTGATCTGGTTTTGGTTCATCACTGCACTGGTCCAAACACGTCCTGAAACTTCCACAGCTTTATATTTTTTAAGACCCTTCTGTTTCTTCTCCTCCCACGTGCTTCAGACGTCTGCATTTCTCATTAAAACCATAAAAAGTAGCAGCCCAATCATAGACGTTAATAGGCTCCTCGCTGTAAACAAAAAACCCGCCCATTTTTTACTGCTTCATTTTTAAGGATGATTTTAACTCTACAGTTACACGGCGTTTCTCTTTTCCCTCCCTGTGTTTCTGCCCGGCTTGTTTAAAGCTGAAATCTGACACCGGTGGAGCAGCCAGAAGAAACCGACAGGAATTTAAACAACTTGCAGATTTGTCGTTGTGTGCGATTCAAACGCCCCCCCCTGCTCCTCGTTGTCCTTGTAGGTCAACTGTACATGCAGCTGGACCCCTGCTGAGTGTGTAGGTTTTGTCTAGTCAGGAGATTCTTCTGGTTACCTTGACATGTGACCAATTTGAGAGGCAAATAATGGACATCTGATTGTGACTCCTGCACTATAAGTGAAAATGAAACTGGGATCTGCAACGTGATGAAAAATTATAAACAAAAGGTCCATTTACTTTTGCAGTTCCACAGATTTCAATCACATCTCATGACCTTTCTTATTAAAAAGGACGTCAGACTGTGGCAGAGTTGCTTCTTTGAAGTTAAGTTTGGAACAATAGTCACACAGAAGGAGCTGGTATCTTATTTCTCTCATCATTTTAATGCCTAGTGGGGGAAAAAACTATTTGAAACAACAAGACACACAAGAAGCCAGTTGAGCCTTGCTGCTGGCTTGGTGAAACCTTTTTACACCACTGCTAAAATAACACCTTCTCTATGAGGCAGACTCTCTGGATGTGAGCCAGAGCCACCAGCATTCGATCTTAAACTGGTTTCACTGCTGTCAACCGACTGTATAAAGAGCAGAGGGGCAGCTGTAACTGTGGGAAATCAAGCACAGTCTCAGGCTTGTGGTTCCAGACCAAGCCCCAGATAGGAAACCTGTTTATTTTTATTTCCTCCACTGACTGTTCCATAATTGTCATTTATATTTATCATTTTAATGCGCAGCTAAGCTGTTTGGTGGTGAGACAAGAAGTGAGACATTTGACTTCAAGTGGGAGACTGTGGTGGACTCAAAGCATCCACCCTGCTGAGCAGCTCATCACTGTAGATGAACTTTTCTTTCAGCAGACAAGATGAGGTGGGAAAAGGCAAGTTTCCACATTAAGTGATTTATTTTGTGTTCGCAAAACTCAGATGTCTTCCTGAGATACTGTATTTTGAATGTCGTCAGACTTTATAGACTTTATAAGCTGTAGGCACCACCATGGTTCAGTCTGTGACCAGGACATTTTTGACTTTATCTCCAAAGTGTTCCACAACCGTGTCCTCCAGGTTCCTTCACATCTGCTCCGTGTCTCAGATTGTAGGTTAATCCACGATTTACTGTAGATGCCACAATAGCAGCCGCGTGCATGTAGGCCTGTGTTATTGTGATAACGAGGCCGTGACGGTCGGCGAGGTCAGCCATTGTGTGCTTCAGGCTGATTTCGCACATATGTTTTGACTGCAAACATATCAGTGTGAGGATTAGGACTGCAGGATGGGCATTAAAAATGTCTTTGTTTTTCTTTTAATTTCATAAAATGTTAAATCTCCTTAACCTATTTGAGCTCACTCACAGCCAGTGTATAAAGCAACAAAAATTTGGATAAATGTACTATAAAGGCAAAAGCTGGGAACATGCGTTACTGAGCTAAATGTAAAAAATATAATCAAGAAAATAATCCACTGGGACAAGAAATTACATGTCCGCCTACTTCTCTTTGTTTTAAATGATATTAATAGCTTGAAAAATCAATTATCCAGATTCCAGCAGGCACAAACTCAGTGTTGTAGCTCAAATTATCACCGGCGCATCACAATATTTTATCATTTAGCTTTGGGAGACTGATTTCAAACAGTGGATTCGCTCCTTGTCTTCAGTTTGATGACGCTGATGCTTAAGCAGCGACAGTACATCAGTTTTTAGTCAAGTCTCCTTCTCTCTATTGGTTTAATCTTTTAACTTCTCTTCTTCAATGTTTCCTCCTGATCTTCTTCACCATCTGTTCTCTCCTCCTCTTCTTTTCCTCCCCTGGCTTTTTATAAAGACTTGACTTCCTCCCGGATGGCTCTAAACATTCCTCTGGATCCCGAAACTTCCTAACCTCTCGCTCTCTCCAACTCTCTCCACATGTGTGTTCATACAGGACACGGTTTACAGAAAGCTGCGCTGGAGCTAGTTCAGGTGTTATCAGGGAACCACCAGTATCGGTATTGGTGATTCTTTCTTGTGAGCCTCCATTTCTTTATAAAAACTGTGAGTGCTCTGGAAAAAAATCCAAATCCTGTGTTTGAATGTCCAAAGTGACTTTATGTAAAGATGTAGTGTAATAATGCAAGAACTCCATTAAGGTCATCTTAAAAACTGCTGCTCCCCCTGCGGTTGATGTCTTTATACTTTCTCTCCACATCAACCTTATGCAGACGTCCTGCACAGCTCTGTGGTAACAGAGGAAGCTTTACACCGCTTCCGGAGAGGTCATTTCTTGGTTCAGTGACTGCAGAGGCAATATTTAAAAAAAATCTAATAAAATGGCTTCTAGTCTAAGATGATTTCCTGACACTAATCCCTCTGCGTCCTGCTGTGTTGTGGTTTCTCGCTGTTGAAATGGTCAATTAAAACCAGGAATAAAGTTTTGGGAGTCTACCTTTTTTATTGATTTATCTTCTCTGACAAGGTGTCACTCTCCTGCAGAAGGCAGCTGTGTTTGTCAGGGTGCAGAAATACTGAAGCAAATACAGCTACTGAATCTGTTTTTTGTTATGATTTTGTAACTTTTTTCAGTGTCTTTTAGGCCAAAATTCAGGTTAAAGTCTGGTTTTGTGAAGTCTTGTGGTTTTATTTTTCCTGTTCAAGCACAATCATCTGAAAGTAACGGAACTTATGTCACAGATGGAAAAAGTGCAGCTCATACAACATATCAAACATCTGAGTGCAAGTGAAAAGTAAACTGAAAGAAGAAAAAAAAAAAAGTGTATTTACAGTAAGTTTTCAAATTCATTAGGACAGGTGTTGGATTTTACTTTGTTTAGTTTTTAGTTTTTTGAAATAGCAAACCATAAAAAACATACCTGAGAAAGGGAGTGTGCAGTGATTTTTCAGTTTGGCCACACAGTTACACAGGTTGTGTTATAATATATGAGACATATATGTCTAAAGGCAGTTTACACTAGTCCTAGATAAAGAATTGTATACATAGGTGATACACACCTGGCTCGCAATATAACTGTCCAAAAAATCACCTGGCTGACAAACTGCTTCTGTTAGAATTTAATGGAAACAAAACCCTAGTGAGAGAAATAATAACACTTTTAATGTTGAACATATGTCTGAAGGCAGGTGTTTGGTTGTACATGAGAGTGCTGTGTTATTCTGATTTGATTTCAGTCACAGATGAATTATAGAAGATTCCATGTTTGGAGTAAGTGAACACAACATTCAAAAACAAGGAGTCACAACAAGTTTGTCTGTTACACCCGTCCGGCCCATGCTGCTATGCAGGAATTCCAAAAGGAATATTGTACTGGACTGTATCTTCCAATATGGTTGGATTGTGCATTATATGAAGTAGTGCTTTTCCAACATCACCCAACTTTTACTTGAGTTATGTATCAGAACCTTTCGTAATCCTGCCGCACAGCTTCAGTCTTTTGCTATCCTAGTGTAGTCTGCTTTGTGCAATTTTTAATGACCAGAACGTGAAGCCTGACAGTACTGAAAAATTTAGCTGTTGCAGTTTTTAAAAAGGACATTAGTTACTGTCTTGGCAATGTCAGATACACACAGTTTTGTTTCGTTGATCAGACGTGAGAAAAAAGCAGCAGGAGGAGGGTTATCTGATCCCAGACTTCCAGGCTTCCTGGAAACCCCCCTCCACACAAACACATACACACAGCGTAATACAACACAACACAAGAAGCTAGACACAACCTGAAAAACCAAACATCCATTTCCACTAATTAGCTCTATCTCATGACATCCTGTTACCTTGTGAGAGTGCAGGTCTTCTCCTCTAAGGACTCCTCAAAGTACTTAGCAGTACATCAGAGTATTTTTACACTTGCTATTAGGGAAAGCTGAAAAGTTGCCTCTTTAATGATCTGATTTAATGTAACTGATTGATTTTTTTTTTTTCCTGCACAACATGGAGCCAAATAGGCAATAAGAGCATGTCTCCTCTTTAGACAGATCAGTTTCACTCCTGAATCCTCAAGTCCATTAAGAGTTTTTGCAGTTTGAATAATCAAGCCGACTTGGTTCTAAAATGATGAATGAAACATTACCTTAAACTTACTGTTTCTTTATCTTGGAAACGGTAATTAACTAAGTCTTTAATGTCTTTCATTTAACATTGTTTCCCTCAGTTTTGTCATCATTTCTCAGTTGACACAAAAGGCTGAAAATTCCCCAAACTGGGTTATCTCACCCTGACAAATATCAGTACTTTTAGTTTGTACTCTTGATGCTTAAGTACCTTTTCCATGTTAATGTCCGTCACTAATGAGTAATGCGGATAAAGTTCATTATCAGATGCTACGTTATGTTATTTTTGAAACAGATTTTTTTCTATGGTGAGTAAGAGATTATGGTTCCTTGCTTTTTCAGTAAGTGAGCTTATTTTTTAGTTTCACTTGCTCTGAGCAAGGCATGCAGTGAATGTGCAACAGCTCATTTACAGCAGATGAGCACACTATCAATCTGTGTACATATCATTTTCCTAATAAGGCCCCATGTCAGATATCAGTAAGAGATGAAGTCAGACGATTGAAAGGAAAAGTGTAGAGTCATCTAAAGTGAGAATGCAGGGTTGGACTGAGAATTTACTATGAGGAAACAATAGTTAAATAAAACTCCTATGGGGCAAAATGTCCTTTAGCAAGACCTTTACCTGCTCAGGTTCTGCAACTTGCCAAAGAGAGATGTTGAGGTGATTTGTTAAAAAAAACATCTAGATAACTATGCTAAGACTGTGCTAAATTTGATTGAACTTTTTTTTTTTTTTTTGCTATTTTGAAAATTATTGCTCTCTTAAAAAGAATGATGAGAATGATGACTCTAGGGTTCTGGTTAGTGACCCATCTACTCTTGGCCACGTTGAATTATTCCTGGACAAGACACTGAACCCCCAAGCCCAGTGCAAAACAAGCCCCTTACTTGGAAGGCCCCCCCAAAGTGGAAGGTAGGACTTGGCTTCAAACTGGCTTCAGTGCAAATCAGGCCATTCCACCTCACCCTGTCCATCACAAGCTGCAGATCGTGTGCTGTTTTCGACAGCTATTAAATGGACCTTGAGGTTTCTAAACATCTTTGAATTCTAAAATGAAACTATCCCACCTAGCTTTAACCCTTCAAGTCATCAAGTGGACAATGGCAGATTCAAAATGAACTTCTCTGTTTAATCTAACGAGTCTGGCAAATTATAAAGAAAGTAAATAGAATTATGTTAATTTCTGCACTTTTTTTCAGGTTTAATCTACAAATCTTGTGAACTACATGTGTCTGGCCTGTTGTCATCTCGTTCTGGTGTGAGAAATGTTGGCTGATGAACAGACAGTTTCTTTTTGTTGGGTTGCTGATTTGTACTCTGGATGCCTTTAGCTTGACTCGGTTTCAAGTGATTCCTAAACTGAAAATACTGCTGCCTTTTTAGAATCTAGCACAGAATCATGTCTCAATATCAAGCCTCAAGTTTTTCCTAAATGTATTTTGATAAAAGGTGTGTCTGTCCACCAAAGTGATGTTGAGCAAACTTAAAGAACTGTGGTAACTTTGTCCACTTTGCTTTCCTCTGCACACTGACCTCTTCCTTTGCACTCTGGTCTCTTGAGTTATTCTCCAGTTATTTGCATCCCAGAGGACAATTTTCTCGTTACACTGTGTGATATATGGTAATTTAAAGACACTTTGGGGTTTACAGAGATAAAACAAAATCTTCCAGTTTGTTTACACATGCACTGCAGAGCAATTCTTCTAATTTCACCCTTGCCTCACCACTTAACCCAGTTCCTCACCGGCCAAGCCGCCAGAATTATTAGATAGTCTCTGTGAGTGCACTCAGTGACTTGACACTTTTCCAAAAAAGCCATAAAGCCATTAGAAGAAGTTAAAAGCTCTGAGGGTTGAAGCATGTCCCAGGATCAGGCCTTTCTCACACTGAACTGAGCAAACGGCCCGAGACAGTATAAACAAGTTGATGTCTGCAGTTTAGTGGGTCAGGCTTCTTCAAAGGGATTTCATACCTGAAGATCAAGGTGTTTCCCAAGCTCAGATCTGTGTGATACTGGTAAATTAGAAATTAAAGGCAGAACGTGAAAATGTAGGTCAATGTGGACTAAATGAGAACAGTTTATCGTTAGCAACTCGACCTATAAGCAACTCTTCTCTGAACTAAAAGCTGTACCTTTAGCCTTAGAGTCAATTCAATTCTATTCAGTTTACTTTTTTAGAGCCAAATCACAACAAAAGTCACATCAACTCTCTCTCTACTTTCAAGTAGACCACAAGGAACCACAAGTAGATCAGCACTCTTGGAGCAAAGTGTTCTGCTGGGATAATATGGTACTCCGAGGTCTTTAAGTATTGGGTGGAGCTTGATCATTTAGTGCTTTATAAGTGAGGAGAAGGATTTTAAATTCTATTCTAGATTTTACAGGGAGCCAATGGAGAGAAGCTAATGTGGAAGAAATATGATCTCTCTTTTTTTTGGCTCAAACAGAATAGTCTCTGTCTTGTCTGAACTTTGGAGTAGAAAAATACAGAACATCCCGGCCTATGTCTTTTAAACCTGCTTGGAGTTTGACTAATTGATTTGTTTCATCTGGTTTCATAGATAAATATATATTGGTGCCATGAGTGTTTCCTTATAATATTGCCAAAGGGAGACATGTATAAAGTGAAAAGAATCGGTCCAAACACATAACCCTGTGGAACTCCATAACTAACTTTTGTGTGCATGTTAGACTTATTGTTAACATGAACAAATTAACTAGTTTAATTTAATTCTGCACCGGCTACTGGGGCCCGACTAGCTGATTTATCTTCCTTATGACCTATAATATTGTTGCTGAATGGGATTTTCTTTGTCTGCTTCACAAAAAAAGCCACCATGTGTTCTGCCACTAGAATGGTCTTAATGTGATCTATTAGCATTAGGAAATGTTCACTTAGAATTAACCTAATTGACTGAAAGAGTGAGCAGTAAGCAGTGATGCTGCATAACATGATTCACTCTCCTGTGAATCTAGTGCTTTTATTAACAATTGAAGCTACTATATATAGAAGTAAACAAAGATTGTAAATATCATAAATAGTGTGTCTTATAGGTTTTATAAAAACCTTAAGGATCATTTTCATAACCAGAACTGAAACGATACCCAACCTACTTACATGTTTTACCTTACCCAGCCCTTTAAACTGTTGCAGAAATTTTCAGGTCACTGTGAACTACTGCTTTAATTTGTGCAACCGCGCAGTGTGTTTCTCATGGCAAAACTGCCCCTTATGTACAAGGAGCTTGCTGTTTGTCCCAGAAGAATGGCAGAGAGGGGAAGACAGTATTTATATTCTGCCCATTCCCTCTGCTACGAGTCTGCAAAACCAACGCCAGGCGACCACAGCTGGGCAACACATGGCAGCTCTGGCCTCAGCTGCCAGCCCATAACACACAAACACGCACAGAAGTTCACACACTAGTATGCATCACAACCTGCAAGTACCAAAGACACACTAAATGCACATCATTGTATTCGCACACCCTTTTTTGTCCGCTCTCCCTCTTACGCACTTGTACAAACAATGTCTTAAACACACACATACACACACAGTAGAAGAAAGTAGGTCAGGTGGGCTTTTAGTGAGGGGACTTTGGTCATTTCCTCCCTTCATTGGTCTAAGTGGTTATTAGTGGAAACTGGTCTAAGCCCAGTTTGTTCAGCATCAGGTCATCGTTGATCTTGAGGTGCAGATCTGCAAAAGTTAAGGACTCTTTGCAAAGTTTAGTTTCTTCCTTTGAATTCAGAATTCTTCCCCTCATGTGACTTGGTAACGCTTTTCATGCTTGATTATGGTGACTAATGAGCCACAGACAGGAGTTTTGATCAGAAACTCCTTTATCAGTCCTGTGTTCTACTTTTCTACCCATTACAAATCAAGAGTCCACAGTACATCATGCACACAGCTAAGCAATGAACTTCCTTTGAGTAGAAGCATGCAGACAGCAAAATAATAACAGCTTTGTTTAATCAAGAGCTGGGTTTCCTGTGGCACGGCTTGTTCTGGAAATCTGGAAAGTATAATCTGTGTGATTACAAGCAGAAGTAAACAATACACAAATGCTTGTGATATTCAGTGTTTCTGATGGTATAAGTAAAAAAAGTAATGGTGGTGCAGGTACATGTGAGGTGCTCAGTGGGAGCAGCTTAATGCAGACAATGTGATTGGACAGTCAGAGTGAAGGGCCTTCTATGCGTTTGTTCTTTTGTTTTTTTTTCTGTGCCACCTAGGAATAATGCTTTATAGATACACTATAAGCTTGTTTAATTTAGCTCTGTTCTGAGGTATTATGTTTTTCCTATGTCAGTTTGATGGATCCTGTTAACACTACAGTACCCCTGAGCTTCAGCTGCCAGTGTTACATAGAAGAACCCAGTCAGATATGAATGAACCTGTAGCAATTTCAAAACGCTCCACTGTTGCACTTGAATAAAACACAATTCCACATTGGCTGAACTCATCCAAAACTGACCCAAGACCTGAAAGTAAATTCATGCAAGGTGAACCAGGTAGTTCCCTTTGTGCTGATGATTTAAACAAGAGCGCTGCATGTCTGCATAATATCCTGCTGACAGACAGCAGTAGAATTGCACATATCACCTCCTAAAGGTGAAATAAAAAAGCAAACGTGACTCATCACAGCCCCAGAAAAGCCTGACTAAAATGGCAGCCAAAACCCCATTGCACTTTTCTGTGGATGTTACATGTTTGACTCTTTGACGAAGCTGCCCAGCAAGCATAACTGAGATTACAGCCTGGGCTTGTGGGATTCACAGTTGCTTTGAAAACCGAAAACAACTTAAAAGCACCTCCTTGTTCGAAAAAGCAAATAAAAAAGGGAATTTATTTTTTACTATAAATGTATAGACCTGGTTTAAACTTGGTTTTAAAATGCGTATTGGGCAATTGGATTGCCCAGTCCACAGCTGAGACACATCACCTTTCACCTCTGTCCATATACATTCATCTCCAGCCTGTCCAGTGACCACTTGTGTTCAGATTTCATTACTGCTGCATCACTTCTACTAACAACCAGTCGGTTGATCTGAGTGTTCAGATCACAATCCATCTTGATGGTCATTTACACTTGTATTTAGAGCTGTCCATTTTTGATCCAATCACATAGGACGCATTTTAAAAGCAAGTGTAAACTACATTTTATTCACGCAGCATCAGGCTACATTCATGTTCTTTGCCATCAGGCTCTGCTGATATGTTCATATCTGCAAGCTGCTCAGTTCTGAAGCTGTTCTTTAAGAGCTCCATGGGACTATCTGAGGATCAAGTACTGTAGCAAGTCCCAAACCACATCAGTAGCTGGTTTTATGGTTGCCAAGATACAGTGTCATTATCCTTTTTTTTTTTAAACCTGGATCATCTTTACTATCCACACCTATCGTATGGGCATCTCTAACCTTGGACTCATCTGTGCCCTGGATCAACTGGTGAGGTGAGACACTGAATAAAAATGGCTGCCAGCAAGTTAAAAACATTCCCTCTAAAGGCAGGAAGGTGTTTGACAAAGACATGAATCCAGACAGGAAAAGCAAGTTAGAATTTCTTCACTTCAAAGCTGTTTGTCTTCAAAGGGCTTCTTCAAATCTATTTTGAACATGTTCATCTTTCTTGCATGCACAGGAAAGGAGTGTTTATGTTCTAGTTGGGGGGCATAAAAATGTCTTGAAGCTCAAGGTCTTTTTTGACCCCTTTGTTGTTTCATGTGGCTGTCTTGAAACAGAAAGCCAAAAGCATCTTCTGAGTCGTCTGTAGCTGGGCTTGCAACCAGGTGTTGGCACTAATGTTCAAATAATGAGCCAACTCAAAAAAAATGAAGACCTAATGTGCAAAAGATCAGTTTTCAGGTGACTGGACTTCACTAAATTTCGGTTCATTATTTAATCCTCTGCTTTCAGAAGATTGGAATTTTAATAGATCAGCTTTTCTCAGCTTGAGCCAGAAATAATCTTACTGGTTGAGTTGATTCTCATTGGGCAGAGCGTGTGAAGTGGCAAGGTGCAACTTAGCTAAAAAACAATAATTAGTGAAAGTTGCTGTGTGCTCAATTTCAGTTTGTTGTCTGTTTTTTTTATTGTTTCATAATGCATGTTCATCTTGTCTTTACAAATATGTTGGTAGTGTGTTTGTGAAGGAGAGGAGGAGGAGGAGAAGATGAGTTGATTGGGTCTGGAGTAAACCAAACCAACAAAGTCGTGTGTCAGATCTGGAAGCAAGATTTGTAAAGACACCTTGAAGACAGGTGTGAAAGCAATGACATGAGCCATATGCTGCATTTCAGTTTAGGTTTAATCACCTAAAACAATTGAGTTTGACTGATCTGAGTCTTCATCATCCAAAGTCAGACATATCAGAGATTTCGGAAACCCAGAGGTCTAGGTTTCCTAGTCATGTGCTTGGACATTGGTGTGAGTGCTATTCACAGATCTCATAATTATAGTAACTATAATGAGACATAAATGCAGGAGGATGGGAAGAAGACTTGAGGACTGTGTCCTCCAGTTTCAGGCAACAGTACTTCGCAATTTGGCTTTGGTAATGGCAGTCTTGTTGGCATGTTAGGATGGTCTTGAACTGTGTCCTTCAAAGAAACAAATTTAAAATTGGTATACAGCTTCAGTGCCTAATTTGATTTGAAAAGTGAGTTGTTGTTTTTTTACTTATTTGTGAATCAGATGTAAGAATCCAAAACTACTGCGAAAACTGCCTTGTTTGTGACTCGTTTTCTCCATTTAATCGTTCATGACTGCTGTGTTGTACAGCTGGCTGAGCCACATGTAGGCCAGCAATAAGCAGTGCATGTTAACAGCTCCTTCAGAGATGCCAATGTCAAAGCTAAACACAAACACCTGTTGTGTTTAGCTACTGCCTTTTGCCAAATATTCAGGAGGAGTCGATCCCAACATTTCCATATTTGATCTTTAAAACATTTTCACATTTGGTTTTTATTCACGAATAGATTCTTTGCACATTGTTTGATTATTTTCAGCCTCTAATTACACAGTCTGGTTTTCTAAGCATACATTCTCTTGCCAGTGTTGGTCTGCTCCATATTCATATATTTATTCACATGCTATTTATTCACACACTGGAAACTTCCCAGTATAACTTAAATCTCCTGCTGTTGGTTGGAGCTGCTTCACTACTTCAGCGTTTTGTTCCATTCTCCAATTGAAAAAAATCAATACTGGTCGTTGTAAAAACATATATGAACTCATTCTCAATTGACATGTTACTCAGCATTCACACATGTTTAGATCCAATCATGTGTGAAGATTTGTTGCTTATATGACAGCATCAAGTTAGAAAATGGAGCATTTTCATGTCAGACACTAAAGATGTTATCAGGAATTTACCCATTTCAACGTGGACTGAACACTGAATGCAGAGTGTATGGCTGAGTCATAAACACTACCCTCATTATGAATCATGTCATTGGCATACAGTGTGAATTAAGAGTAAGTTATGTGACTGAGTTACCAGAACAATATAATGAGGCTGTTGAATAGTTAATGAGACACAGTCACCAAACCCGCTCATCTGCAGTGCTCAGCATGTGCTGTGAAACAAATGTTCACTGTCATCAGGAATTCATCAGCAGGTTCTGATGAATAAATATTTCAAGGTCTGTTTGTTGAGTTAAAAAACAACAACTAAGGAAGCATGAATGTTTACATTCAAATCATTGTCAGTCATTATATGGAATCTGGAGTTTGTCGTTTTCAATTGATACATAACGATAACAAATAGAAAGCAACAAACTGAAAGTATTGGTAATTATTGATTAATGTAGTAAAGACAATGGACATTCAGAAATACAATTATTTATTGGCAAATATTTATTCTATTTTGTAATATTTTATCATGCTTTTAACTCTATGTAGACTATTATCGCAAATTTGTCTCAAACTGCCTCCTGTCTGGACTTCTTCTGCGCTGATCTTTTGTACAACAAAGTAATCTGCATTGCACGCAAGACAATCCAAATAGTTCCCGTTAAAGTAAATAGAAATAAATTGGAGCACTTTATTGGCTACTTATGTATTTATGTAATACTGTGATGATGGAACAGCAATGATTATACAGAAAATATTCAAATTCAAAGCCCTGTTACAGCAATAGCAGCATCAATAAAATAATCTACTAAATTTGTTTAGTTACTATTATGCCTAATGTTGCTAATTTGCATCATAGCTAAATTTATGCCTATTGTATCTGCTACATTCAAATTAACAATCTCCACTGAATTTGACAGCAAAAAAACTAATTTATTTGTTTACGTATAAATAAATTCAGGCAGTAAGGGCTTAATGATGAAAAGGTAAAAAATGTTTCCACATCCATTTAGTGTTTAACAGGTGTGTAGTAAAATACTTTAATAATGTCACAGTTTTACTTTAAGTGTTTTGAACTGATGAGACCGGCAGCACTGCAGGTCTTACTGTTAGTCAGTAGAAATTCAAACCCTCTAACTTAAACATTTGAACATTGTGTTATTCTAATATATTATAAAATATTTTGTCCAAAAATCCCTTATTTAAGATTAAAAAATGAACGTTCAGTGCAGTCCCTTCATAGTCACATGGAAATATAATGAACTTCTACCTTGTCTCCAAGGATTTGCCAGGGTCAGTTACTGCGAGGTTAAAATCCGCTGGCCACGTGGTTGTGACGCAGCATGGAAGTGGTGGCAGGACGGTGACTCCTCACACACCCCGCTGAGTCAGCCAGGTTTCATTACCTAAGCTACGGATCCATCCAGAAAAACCTCAGACGTGTTGAGACGCAAAGAAGGCCATGAGCAGGTTTATGGGTGATTGAGGAATAAGACTTAAGAATGTGGGTGTTGAGCAAGAGACATTTATAAATTCATGCAGTACACAAGTGTATAAAATTGTGAAACTTTGGAAAGTGTTGTTCCTGGAAAAAAGAGGGTTTTCAAATGACGACTTATATGATCATTTCAATTTTGTATTTCTGATAGTAGTGTAGGTAAGGCTAAACAAATGTCTGGTTACTGTGACATTCTGTCATACTCACTTATGATGTTTGAAGTGAGCCCCAGCAGTGTGATAATGACGACACTGGACTGAGAGAAAACTGTTATTACAGCGGTTACACTTTGCAGGGATCGGCTGTGACAGACGCAGTAATGCTCCCTGGGCTTGTGGTTGGCTTCTAATGCAGGTGTATTCATTCTGACAACTTGTCTAGACTCATAAATATGAAATGCAAAAACCTGATAAATTTTGTATATGTATACATATTTTCAATGCAGATCTTTTTTTAGTGAATCTGACAAACAAAATGCACTAACTTGCTTTAATGCAGTGTCAATATAGTAAGACAGGCCCATTATACAGCAAGCTTAGTTAACATGTAAACAGTTTAGCATCTTGTCGATGATTGTTGTTTACTGACACTCATCACTGCTGTGACAACACTCTTTCTGTCTCATATCCAGTGCTGGACCTTTTTTTTGGTTCTCTCACAACTCATGAAACTGTCTGCTTGCGTTCTCTCCTTGGCGGTTTGATTGTCGTCCAACCAAAAGAGTTTGCTAAGTCTCTCCCAAGTCAGCTGCAAAATCACATGGATCCACCCTACAGCTGTTGTCCAGATCCACAACGACATGCCTTTTAATTATCCACAAAGCAGCTGAGGAGGTTACTGAGAGCTTCGTCTCCCAAAACTTGATGTCTCTGAAGTTTTGAGGATTTAGCGTGGGAAAGTGTTGTTCTTCCATTTGTTATAGGCTTAAAGGGTTTTAGAAACCATTCAGTACCACATATATACTGTATTTCAGTGCCACCTTGTTGAGTCAGGAACACTTTTATCATTGTTGTGTACCTCTTATTCATGCTCCTTTGTGCTGGATGTTTCCAGATAACCTGATCACCCACAACATGATGATAATCAGTCGATGAGCAGCTGCTTCCTGTGCAGCCTCCATTCAACACCTCTGCTCCCACCCACTCCCTGACACCAGAGTGTGCTGACTGACGTGACCTCTGACCTCTCTAATTTCAACAATTGCTTTGTTAATAATTCAAACCTGGACCAGGTGTTGTGTTGTGTGGAGTCGCTTGTGAGCTTGTGTTTTATTCATTTTAAGTGCAAAGTGACCCAGATAGTGACACACCAGAAGCAAAGGTAGCCTGATCTTCTAAAATTTGCGAAAAACTATTTTAGAGATGGTTGATTTGGAAACTGGAGACAGCAATTTGCATCTCATCTCCCTCTACTGGCAACATTAGTAGGAGAGAGGATGAATGCTTTACTTGCCGAAACCTAACTAAACGATATCTATAGAGGTTTAGAGGTAGCAGGTCAGAAAACGCTTGGGTCTTTTTGGGAGCAACCTTGTGTGTTAGTTTGGACGACATGATGAGTGATTTATGTGTCTAGGAAATTTGTAATTTGAGGATTTTCCGTTTTGAGGAGACAAGAAAATAGTTTCAAGAAATGTATAAACCGATGCTCAAAAACCTGTGCAATTACCTCACACTGTGCCATATCTTGGTTTAACATCAGGTCATTGTAGGAATTATATTTTTTTGCAGCAAAGGAGGAAAGTGAGAAAATAGGTTAATGTTTTTCAAACCAGATGATACAGTTTGTGTTAAAAGCAGCTAGATGCTGGCAGAAAAGAGTTCCTCTGAGGAAACTGTCCCTGCCTGAACTCCCACTCACACCACTTAACACACACACAAAAAAAAAAACAACTTTGCTTTTTTAATGTCGACCATCTCTAAGTTGAGTCTGGGCTCTAAATATATTCCAACCACAGAGCCTCCGAGCTAATGTTGAAGTCACTGCTGGTTTAGAAACTGTAAAGCACAGGAGCATAATGTAAGCAGAGGTTGGAGAGGTTGTTAAAAGTTGATCCTGTGGTCAGTGGAAAGGCTGAATGTTCTGCATGAATTTTATAAACAAGATTCCTTTGTTCATTCTCATTTTTAGGCCAATAGTTTTCTTTTTTTTTAATATATTTTTTGAGTTTGTAGAGGAAATGGGGAGGGATTAACCAAATGTTAATAAATAATACTAGACTTTACGACTGAGGGCAGTCATTTATTTATTGTTCATTTCTGGAAAAAAATTTCTTCTATGAAATTCACCTAAGGTAACTTGGATCATTAATATTTTACTTGTTTGACATCTGTGCCTTGGTTCATATTTGGTTTTGGACTGACCATTAGCTCTGAAACTGTTTGGAGTGAATCCAATAACTGAAGCTATTAGCCAAATATTTTCAGTATTTTGAAAGAAACATCAGGTTTCACTGTAATGTATTTTTATAATTTCGCACTTCCTGCCATAGTGGGTGAATTTTTTCACTGCGGTGACCCACGGCAGCTGAGTAAATGTAGTTCAAATGAGTGAACTACAGTCTCAATAGTCGCCCTTCTTGAATCTGGAAGTCCTCCAGTTGTGCAGCCTCTTATTACAGACCACCTAATTACCATTTCAACCTTTAGTCCAAGCACAGCCTGGCTGTAAAGTAGCATTTCTATTGTAACTTTCTAGTTTATATTTTTAAATCCAGTAGTCACATTATTGCAGTTAGTGAAAAGCACATCCACAACATTTAATTCAGTCTAGTCAGCAACTCCTTCCAGCGCGTGGAGTTGTCGATGTGTGTTTTTTATGGCTGCTGCACTACGCGTTCATGTGATAGCAATTACTCACAGAACATCCACAGTCGGTATTTGCGTTGTTTGTGTGTCTGTTGGCATGTTTTTGATTGTGATAACCACAGTCCTCCTTTCACCATCATCACCATCATCATCATCATCATCATCATCAGTCGCCCTCAGAAGTGGCCTCCGCAGCCAACCAACTGCTGACTTCCTTTCTCCCACAATGCAATGAATCACTCTGTTCATCCTTACAAACACTGAAAGGCCTTGGAAATGCAGACAAAGGTTTTTGCAATTTCATAGGTGTAATATTTTTGGCATGAAAGATTCATTCCTAAATCTATTTTTCTTTTTTAATCCATCTTTAAACATCTACTTGTGATGGCAGACTGATTTAATTAGAATAGCCCTGCAGCATTTGTTTTAATAAAGAGAAGGAAAAAAAAGTCACCTTTCACTTGATTATGAAAAAATGTTTGAATATTCAGAGGGAATCTCATGTTGGCCGGATGTGGCAGCCGAACTCCTGCCACGCACATGGTTTCATTTAACCCTGCACAAGCTAACGGCCGTGTTTCACATGCACTTCTCCTTCAGAAAAAAAATAGGAGTTTGGCTTAACTTTGCAGTGAAGTGGGTGTGATTAGGCTGTGATTGGGCTCCGTTGTTCTGCTCCCACATCAAGGAGCCTCAGACAGCAGAGTTAATTACTTCTAGTGTGTGAAATCTTAGTTTTTCAAATCATTTTGAAGGGTAATTGTGCCTCTCTGTGGTTCACATCCTCATGTTGTGGAGCACTTTTCACAAAGTAGCATACTGCATTAATTTGGAAGTTAGTGTTGGTTCTGGTTTTCTTGTATTTGAAGAACAACACCAGCAGCTTCACATATCTTGAATAAATATTTTATATATCTTACATTATTGTTGTTAAAGCAATAAAACACTTGATGTCTAGCAGACATTGGACTAAACTATATGTAGGTGCGTTCTTATGTTAACATATGGTTTGACTCATAAGCAACCTTTTCCACACACACACACACACACACACACACACACACACACACTTCAGTACTTGATATATGCTGTTTTTAGAAATGCTGGCTTGAAGGCAGCAGTGTGAGGGATTTTCAACAAAAACCATCACCCACCACCCTCATCTCATGCAGATTAGAGTTTGGAAAAACCTTCTTTACCCTCTGGCAAAATTACATGTTGTGTATCATGAATACCAGGCTTCTCCAGAGGCTCTCTGTTTAGGGTAGAGTAATATGGGGTACCAGTCACTGAGCTGGGTGGTTAAGAGGTATATAACATTTAATTTAGGGGTATTAAGGTCTGGAAATTCAATGAGGGCAGCTGACGCGAAGCCAGCAGTTATTATAACAGATGATGTGCATGCACTGTAGATCGAGCTACCATATAGGACGTCATTTACTGAAGGTGTTCCAAGATTTTTTTTTTCTTCATGTTAAGGCTTCTAGAATAGATGCAGTTTGGTTGAAGTTCAACCTCATTTTACCCAGAGCACCTCACAGAGTCGTGGACTCTCCTATGATTCTAAAAGAACTTGAACTATTTTTCTTTAAAGCAAAAACAAATGTGTGTCGGTCTCGGTCGGAGAACACAGACAATAAGTGTAAGTGGGTTAAAGAGGGAGTTTGGTTCCAGAAGGTAAATATGGATAAAGAAGGAAGAGCTGCTTTTAAGTAAAGTATGATGGGTGAATATTAAAGTAAGTCACATTTCAAAGGAAGCTGGATTACATATGTCCACAATCAACGTGATGTAAAAGCACAGTTCTCCAAACAAACGGCAAACAATGTGTTCAGATAGTTTCATTCACATTTCTCGAGCTCAAAGGCAGAAATCAGCAGTCAGTGTGTGATGTAGGTGTCTGTTAGTTAGTTTCTGAAATAACTGATGTTGGCGATTTGTTTCCGCACATCGCTGTTGTTTTTAGTGTCGCAGTAGCCAGTTAAAGACACGTCACAGAAAAATCAGGAAGCCAGACGCCACTGGGATCCAGGTAATTGTGTTTGGCTCTCACACTGATTTTTGCACAAAGTCGAGCCTTTCTCAGTTTCCCCCCGTAGTGTTGTGTTGGCGCTTTTTGCATGTGTCTACTACAGCGGGGGTGGGTGCTTAGAGCTGCAAAGCCCAGTCTCATCCAGAATGAGTAGCAGCTGTTGCTGTACCAGCTTTTTGAATCGATATGAGTGAACAGACCTTAATCTACCTTATGCTCCTACATAGATCTAATGGTGAACTTTAAAACAACACTGATACTATGGATATCTACAGGAGGACTGACATTAAGCCCCCTTCATCAGGTGTTAACTCAGCTTTAGTTTCATTCATGTTCTGACAATTTACAGCATTGCTCTACTGTCATTAGTGAATGTGTTTTGGGTTGCAATCACACACTTTTTAGTGAGGTTGCTTTGTTATTTCTTTGTATATATAAGTTAATGGACTTCCTACTATCTTTGTGTCACCTGTTTTGTGTGTATTTTTATGTATGTGTGTTCATGCAGTACATTGACGTGTGTGCAGTTGTTTATATCTACACTGAGTGAGACCTGGTCTGTATGTGTGTGTTTCTATGAGTGCATGTGTTTGTATACGTGAGTTTAATCATTAGTAATTGTCCTACGTTTGTGTTTGTTTTGTGTGTGTGTGTGTGTGTGTGTGTGTGTGTGATACATTGTGAGGCTTTCCCAGACGTTTCCAAAAGTCAATACAGGAACTTAATCGGTTCCCACAATCGCTCAGTGTGTCCAGTCATTCAAATCTAAGTAACCTGTGCTGCTCAACTCACATTGATTAGTTCTTCACAAAGACTTTGTGAGTTGATTGGTCCATGCTGTGTGCTGGCAAAGGTTCAAGGTCAATTTGCACTTGCAGACTTCCTCCTGACTGTTTCCCAGACAGCAGTTTCCCACTAAACACTGGTGTGTGCATTGTTTCTATTGTGTTGTCACTCATTGTCATCACAGGGGAGCAATACTTTCCCTTTTTTTGCTTTACCCTCAAGAGCTATTTTTTTCTGCTGGTTTTGCAAAGGCATTCTAGCAATTGTCCATAAATTATGTCCTGAAACAGCTGGAGAATGTGAAGGGCTAAATCTCACCTTCATGCTCAGCATAGGTTTTGGAAGCCATAAATTTCATCTGAAGGGTTAAAATTGCATGCTTGCCATCTGTTCTGAGTTATGTCAAACATAAACCTTTTCAGACAAATTAGCAGTCTGACAGAAAGGTGCTTGTAAAATGACTATTAGATAGACAAACAGACCCATCAGAGTCCTTCCTCTGTAGCACTTTAATTTTGAAATCTGCATCTGTCCCCTTGTTCTCTATTGGCTGGATGAGAGCCAGACACATTCGAAACCTCACAACGGGTAATAATGTGAAGCGAGACGGTTACTCACTTTAACCTCGGTCATAAACAAGCCGTTTCATCGGAAAGTTAATTATTAACCAGTCGAATCAACCGTTCGGTTCTTATCTTGCAAAGGCAAAACAAAAGGCCTGATACTGCCGTCTGCGACACTCTGCACTACTAATGTGACTCTAACAACAGAAGAACATCAGTAACAGCAGAATAGAGAAGAAGTTTATAAAATGGTCTGTGTTTGCCCTCCGTCATTTGGAAAGTCCTGCAAGTCTGGTTTAAGCAATAGAGGCTGAATGAGCAGCTTTGTCATTGGCATTTCAAAAAACCCATATCTGGTGTAAGTAAATGTATGAGTATCCATGTCGAGAGGTGGACAATAAAAGCCTCTCAGACAAGCAAGGAAGACTGAATAATCTCACCTTGATGGCTGCAGGTTTTTGAAGTCACAGAACAGGTTTTGAAAAAGTTTCAAGGTCTTGTGGGCTATGAAACGAAGAGAAAAACACCAAGCACACCTGCACTCAAACAGCTAAGATCAAAAAACACAAGCATACGTCTTTACCCTTTCGTTTCAAACATCAACTAAATGGTACATGACGCATTAATTACAAATATACTTGTTTAATATTATAAATAATCCATTTATAGTCCAGTAGCAAAGGGGGCTTGATATCATTTGAAACTTAAAAAAACACTGGTGGTGACTGGATAATCTGATCAAAAAATATGCAAATCAGAATACTTACAGAATCTGACCGGATTACCCCAGAGGCCAATTGCAGCATGTGACAGTTTCAAACCAAATTCTTTCGTCTTTCCTGTTTCAATTAAAATTGGCCATTGGTTGAATAGATTGTAGAGTAGTTGTTGATTTGCACTTAATACACTCAAAGATTTGACTCAAATTGTGTGTGTATTATACCCTTAAGTCCATTCTGAGCTCTGTTAAGCTGCGGCTGAACTGATCCAGTGTAGACACTGACACTGACAGAGGACTGCAGCTGTTGCTGATGTGCTGCACAACTGGTGCAGACGAGCTTAAAGCTCAGTTGTGACAACAGTGTTCAGATTCTTGGTAGAAAACAACTGGACCACTGCTGCTTCATTTATGGTTACATTGTCTGTGCACAGGCAGTCAGTCTTCCACCTTTCACCGTACCATACCTGGTGAAGATAGAAGTCGTTTATTAAAGTGCAGTCTGCTGTCCTCACCAGCAGCAGTTATGTCTGCAGAATTAATACACACTGCAGAAAATGGCACCAGTTGTTTGCATGAGCAGTAATGCCTCATTGCTCAGAGAACATACCAGCAGTTGTGTTGCGTCACTGTTTTGGTGCACACAAAAAAAAGACTTTCCCATTGAAAGCTCTGATAGAGAGGATGGCTGTGGTCGAACACAAGACTCTGTTTGTTATGGGAGAGGAAGTGGAATCTCTCAAACGAGGCAGCTGCTCATTCCCAACCCCGATGGCGTATGAACGCTTCCAGCACCACAGATCCTTGTTTTACCAGCTCGCCCGACACCCCACAGAGAGAGAGCATTAGCCACACATGTCGAGGTTACGCAGGAAAAATACTCGCAGGAGACGGGTCAGTGCCTCAGTTTTACTCCTAGAACTGTCAAGGGAGGGAGGTTTGTCTTGGTGTTTTGGTTGTGGCTGGGAGGAGGTGTCAGGATAGAGATAAAGGCCAGAAGGAGACATCTCTCTGGATAATTGACACATGTGGCTGACATGATGACCAAAGATGTCGCACAATGAGGGATGGGGAAAAAAACTCTAGGTCTTTTGGATGTGAAAGGAGCAAAAACCCAAAGCACATTTAAAGACGGTAACGTCCGCAAGATTACGAGTTCAAAATCATATATATATATATATATATATATATATATATATTCATAATCCTATACAAGCATGAAACTCAACCAAATGTTGCAGGTAGCAGCTGAACAACTTCTTAACTTACATTTTTGGGGTTTTATTTGTTCAGGGTTTTAGAATTGGTGCAGGTTTTCCTGCTGTTCGACATTTATTTCTCACCAGATATTTGTTGTTGATATGTTAGAAAATGATTGCTAACATAACAGAGAAACTAAAACACTGGGTTATTATGAGATCAAGACAAAACTTTTATTAAATCAAAACATTTTTGATGACAATGTAAGATAAAATTTCTAGATAATTAAAATTCTGCAGTGTGAGATAGTTTACTCAGGTTTTACTGAGTAACACACTCAGAGGTCTTTAGTGCAACAGCTGGGCCTTAATCCAGTCCCAGATAAGACTCTTCAGCGTCTCCATGCTCGTGTTGACATTAGCTCGGCTTCCTTTCATGTCAGTGTGATAATGTAAAATCCATGTGAAAGCAGCTGTGGTTCATTTTTATTTTTCTTACTTTATTAAAACGTCGTTGGGTTTGTCACGGGTGTCTTGACATCTTGGTTTCATGAAGGTTTCTCGATGTGTTTCCTGGTTGTTTGGGAAATTTCTACAATGCCGTGGTATTTATTTTCATGGACCCTTTTTGGGACAGTGGGGTTCCAGTATGAACGTGTGTTAAAAACAGTTAATTTCTTTCTCCATCTGATAGAAGAGTATGCCAAAATACTGATAGCATATTTATGGAGTTATTGCATTATGTCCCTGTGTCACTATGTGCATTTTGATACAAGTTTTTTAACATTTTGTTGCCAAAATAACAAATGTAGAGCTTTGTGCAGCCCCAGCAGAGCTCTTGGAGCGCGTTCAAGTTCTACTAGCTTTTGTTTCTGTCTTCTTAACAGTGATCGTTACCTTATGGTTGGTTCTTATTTACTTCAGTCCATCGGAAAGTGCAAACAAGATCTTTGATGTTCAGGCAGTCAGTGGTGATGAATGATGGAGAGGAGCTGAAGCAGAAGCTTTTGGTACAGAGCCCTAGTTTAGAAATGGGATAGTAGTGTTGGTCAGTGTGTGTGTGTGTGTGAAGGAGGCAGGGAGGGGTGAAAGAGTGGATTAAGGGAAGAGGGAAGGAAAGCACAATAGGATAGTGTGCCACTGTCGGGGGGCGGGCAACACACACTGCCTGCAAAGAACATGGATGTGTGTGTGTGTTGGAGGTCTTTGTTATCGAAAAGTGTGCCGGAGGAGGGAGACCCCTCTCTATTTTACTCCAGCCAAACTTGGTGTGAGCATCAGATTCCTCTGGTGGTGCACACCAGGAATGTCCATATGGTCTCGGCACACGTCTTCTCTTGGTGCATGCTACAATGGAACATCTTCCTTTGCCTGGTTTCTTTTTGTGGCATCAATGAGCCAGTCATCAGCCACTGTTTCTATGTCTGCTTTTCCTTGGTGAGATGGTCTATGAATAATTCTCAGTAAAATCTTTATTAAAAAATAAGACCATATTTTTCTAATGGTCAATAAATCAAATGAAAAGATCATAGTTTTCCTTACTTTGCTGCTCTTTCTTGACACTTGGATTCAAAATGAACTACGGTGCTTGTGTGTGTTCATGATAATGTAGGAACAACTTTCACAGTTGCTGTTGGTTTTATAATGGGATATGATGAAAATAACAAAAGAAATGGAACACCTCCATCAATTTTCTGATGCTTTACCGGAGTCCAGTCACAGTTGCAGCAGGCTCCATATCACCAGATTTATCATTCAATCAGGTAACCTAATTGTAAACAAGACACGAGTTATGTCAGAGGAAATGAATACAGAAATACAGCAAAAATGGTTCTGTTACAAACAAACATGATCAGAAACAATCTCATGTCATATGTTAAAGATCTACTAAAAAACATGTGACATTCAAGCTTTAATTAAGGAAACAAAAGCAGAAATCTCAGGATGATACCAGAGCTTTTTACCAATTTCTCACACCAAATAAGAAAGATCAAAGGTCAAACTTTGTGTGACAAAGTTCCTTTATGTCTTTCCTCTGCGCGTCAGATTTATCTTCCCCTCAGTTGATACCAGGACTTTTTGAATCATGTGGTTTCCCGCTTCAGAGAGGATCGCCGAGGGTTTAGATCAACATGCAGCTTCCCACTGATCCACTGCTGACACTGCAGACCAGAGCTTTACTTTGTCCGTGTGTGTGTGTCTCTGTGTGTTTTACTTCACATCTATTCAGGCACCAGCATTTTTCTCCCAGCCCAGGTGCCTGTTTCTATCACACCAGGACACATGACTCTGTCTGAATGAGGGTTTGTGGGTCAAAAGTTGTTCACATGCCTGGTTCAGAAAGAGGAGGCTCTTCAGTCTGTGTGTCTCACCAAAGCATCACATTTGTTTTTACCATTAGCATTAGCCTGTCACGCTAATGAACAGCAGCACATGTGGCTATGTGATTAAGCTGGAACCCACTTTGAGGGCCCCTCAGTTCTTAAGCTCAGTCGTATTTCAGAAATGGTGACCCTGCAGGTTTTGAGGTTTAGTCTGTGTTTGTCAAAAGTCTCTGAGTATCTTTGAAGAATTAAAAAAAAAAAGATCATAACAGGGAAAATGATGCATGTGGTCTATCACAATATACAGAAACAAGCTTTTCTAAATGTGTAACCATTATTTTGGTATAGTTGATGCATCCAAATATACAGTTAACACTCTGATTCTCTTCCCATATTCTCCTAATTCTCTGCTAAATCCCTACAACAACAGCAGAGCGAAGAACATCTACCGACTCGGCTCTGCTGATGTCTTCTTGCTGGCTGCAGCCTGGCTGAACTGAGACTCCAATCAAATATGATTTTGTTTTTTGCAGATACAAACTCTTTCAATTCAATTCAGTTATATTTATATAGCGCCAAATCACAACATAAGTCATCTCAAGGCACTTTACAGTTTAAGACCTTACAGAATATAACTATAGAATTATGTAGAAAACCCAACAGTCCCACTTGAGCACATACTAGACGACAGTGAAGAGTAAAAGCTCCCTTTAACAGAAGAAACCTCCAGTAGAACCAGGCTTTGGGTGGGCGGCCATCTGCCTTGACCGGTTAGGGTCAGTGGAAAGAGGAGAGAGAAAAGAACAGCAGGCAACATGAGAACAACAACAACAAGCAGCGTGTTTGGCAAGTTTAAAACTTTGAACTGACTGACTGAAGTAATTCAGTTGTGGTCATTTGCAACTCAGGGCAAATCAAGTCAAATAGACTTGATTTTATGATTAGGATAAATTTGGATTAAAAATCAAAGGTTTTTAAAATCTCTACATTCAGAATGTTCTTAAAGTGACATTCAAAACACGTATTTTTATGTTGTCTAACAGTTCAGATGCTTTGATTCACAGTCTACAGCAAAGGGTTAACTGAAGTCATTTTTTTCTGTCTCTGCAGGGTGACCGGGTGTGGTTATGGGAGGATGAACAGTACCTTCCCAGCACCGTGTCTTCTTGCTCTGGAGGTGTTGTCGTCTTTACCACAGACTACGGCCAGGTGAGAAACACTTTTGTCTCTTCTATTTCGATGGCATGCTGTTTTTTTAATCTCTCTCTGGACCCACGTGCACTTTTAAACTAACAAACTCTTCCTGAATTTGAACAGTAGGAACTCTAGTTTTGGTTCCTGACTTGTTTAGTAGTTCTTGTCCCAAAAGAACTCCTCCTTCTTAAGTAATGGTTTCTGATGGACTGTAAATAGTTTGGGGTTTGCGGTGCTGATATATGGTGAGAATGTCATCAAAAAGAGGAACCTGATGATTCTGTTATTTGCAAAACTAGTTCAGATTTCTTTGTTGGTGGAGAAGTCCTCATGTGGCCTTATACCATCCGGAATAGGGATTGTATAATAACAGATTTTTTCATAAACCCCCATCAGAGCAAAGACTTCAAGGGGTCCACCAATAATTTTGGATCTGCTCAAGATGGTAAATCCGCTAAATGCCATATGGTTCTGCATTACGTCTCTGAACCATGTGTTGACAAAACAGTGGATCTCAAGGAGGTGAAGGGTGTATGGAACAGGGCTTGATATTTAAGAAAGAGCATGAATCAGTTTATCAAAGAGTTTTTGAGGTTGGATTTAGCCCAAAACATTGAATGGTTGCTGGCTGTGATTTCCTCTGTGAGGCGTTAAACTCCACAGATTTGAATTGACTGTGAAGTGATGTGAGAGCACCAAGAAGTGTGTGTCTTTACGCTGTGAGAGTCTTGTGGTTTTTGAAGTCTCGCTTCGGCTCCAGCGATCACTCTGAAGACAGACACAGCTACCAGCATCGTGTCACGTCAACACACACACCGCAGGGTTGTATATGACTTATGTGGTACTTTCAAACACCTTGGATGGTTGATAGTAGCTTTGAGATGCTTTACAACTCATTCACTGCACTGAAAAGACACTGACGTGAGTTTGTTTGGAGCTGTTGACCAGATGGTGCAAAATATTTGTTTTATCATATACATTCATCGTTCTGCTTTGCTGGCGGAAAGTACTGCTGTGAATCAGCAGCAACAGGAACAGAAAGAAGCAAGAACAGGTGCTTGAATTAAAGCTAAAATCCGAGTGAGATTCTGTTGAACCTACAAATGTACATAATACAACAAAATATTTACAGTAAATATGTTTTGTCTCTAGTTGCAAGTCAGTCTAAACATGTTGAGCCAACAAATTGAGCATAAGACACGACTGCTTTCAGGAAAATAAGTGTCACAGGTCACTGGGCCTGCTACCAAACCACAAAGTGCAGGTCAGGGTGGTTTTTCCCCTTTCAGTGAGGCTATGATTGAAACTCATGTGATTACAAATCGGCACACCACTAAACGGACCCTGACCCAGAGTGGGTCACACACAGAATCACAGTCAGAATCAGATTATAACGTGTGAAATGTGTGAGTTTAGACTAGCGGCCACCTATTCTCCTGTTTAAGCGAAGCCTTAAAAACAAATCAGGCCAACAAACAATAACCTGTGTGAGCTCTTTGGGTGGATTTACTCTTCCACCACCCTCCTGTGCTGACAGCTTTAACAAAGAAAGCAGCACAGGGTCACTAACAGAGGATGGCTTGTAAATGTGAGCGCTGAGGGATTTAGGATCATGTTGAGCCGCCGTATTGTCCAGACGATTTACAGGAAGATTAAAGCATTCTTATCTCCTGGTTCGTACTCACTCAGTGGCTCTGTTAGTCCTGCTGCTTACTAAAGCTAATCGCCCTCAAACGCACAGCGGACACACTGAAGACTTAACTAGAGGACGCTGGTGTACCATGAGGTGGACATTTTTGTCTTTTAACTATTAGATGCAATGTTATGAAATGTTTTACAGACATTTATGGTGCCTAAAGGATGAATCCTAACATCTTAGTATATGTTTTATGACATCTCGTTCCACCAGCATGTCAATATGGACTATTATTCAGTGAAATATAACATCTTCTTGGCGGGTTGTCACAGCAGGGGCATTTGTGTTCTCTCCAGGCTAAATTATAATAACTTAAGAGACCTTTAAACTATCCCAAAGTATCTGGTGCCATCATGAGACAAAACAATTTAAGGCTAATTAGCAAATATTAGCGTTCTATTATCCATAACTAAAATGGCCGCCATTAGTTGCTCAACATCACCATGCTAACACTGTCATTGTAAGCTGTTAGCATGCTACTATTAGCAGTGAGCTGGACCTGGAAATCATCTGAAAGTTCTCTCGTCTTTTCGTTATTCCTCACAGAACGTGGTTAAGGTTAGAGAAAGATTTACCGTCACGTCACACGCAAGGTGTTTGCAAATCACACCACACTAAAACCAAAGTGCTTTTCATGCCTAAGCAACACAAGGGGCTTGGAAGTCGAACTCGGGTCAGTCCTCGGACTTTCCGTTAATAAATATTGCGCTTCATTCATTAAAACAATTTGGTTTAATGTATAGAAATGTAATTTTTAGGAGACAGGATTGTAGCTTTCAGTCTTTTTTTCTTCCCTGGTCTGTTTTTGTGTCCAGTTAAACACATTTTCTCTCCTCTTTTGTCATCTTTAGATGATTTATCTCTTGTTGCCTTTTTCTTCAGTTTTTCTTACTTTTATTGTTTTACTCCTTTTTATTTGGACTCTAATAAAGGCCACGGTAAGATGAGTCAGATGGATGTACCCTACTCCATCCTCGTCCTGTAACAGAAAGGTCACAGGTGTGTGTATGTGATCACACATTTAATTATAGTCATTGTTGATTTGTATATGTGAGTATGAGCATTCACACACCCATTGCATGTACACATAGGTGTGTTCCCTTTTATTTGTCTGTGCACGTGTGCCTGCTACCAGTCTGTTGTGTGTAATTGGAGCAGATTTGTCACCTGTTCAGCTTCAGAGCAGATGTCACTCTTTGTGAGATAAAACAGTGCTGACCAATCAGCGACGAGCACTACCACAAGCCCAACCCACTATTGTGCATCCGTGTATGTGTGCAGAGTACAGATCCGTTTTCATGCTTATAGTATGTACAGTCTGTATGTTTACATCAGAAACAGTTAATACTGTATATGTCATCGAGTGTGTTGGCTTATGTGTTAAATATGTTGATGAGATGATGAGTAGATGACGTAAGACCACTTTATGTTGGTGATGGGAAACTTCGGAAGCACGGATAACTACGCTCTCTACAATCCCTGAACGTCTCAGCGCCTCTACACCACGTGCTGAAACGCTGCTTGTACATTCAGCTGAAGTGTTTGAAGTCATGTCCACACATTGTACGACAGTTACTGTGACAGGCCTGCTCCACTACTAAGACTCTCGGATGAGGCTTCAGTTTGGCATTAACGTGAGGCTTTGTGTTTGTGAAGGTCGCAGGGTTCCTCCTGTCTTGCTCAGGTTTCAGTGTTTTTGTTTTTTTTTTAAGGTGCAGGTAGTCTCCACCTCCTGAGCTGACTGCAGTACAATGCAGCAGGAGATGAATGGTGATTCAAAGAGCAGCTGTGGCTTTTGATGATGATGATGATGATGGGGGTGTGTGTGTGTGGGGGGGCCGCAGGTTACTTGTTCAACTCTTTGACAGACAGCAAAGGGGTGGGAGGGCTCAGTTTTCTTTCCTAATAACACATAATGAAGAGTTTCATTCTTCCACCTCTGACAAACGGAGTCATTATTAATGTTATTGAAGCGATTAGCTGCCTGCAGCCTTTTGGTTCTCTTCTGAAAGAGATGCGAACATGCCTGAACGATTTTCAGTCTGGTGGAATTTAAAGATGCTCAATGCTAGTTCCAGCTAAAAGCAAATTAGCCTTTGTCAGGATAGGCATGAGCATGACCTTCGAACACGCTGTTGCTCAACTATTACCTGATACATTTGGTGGTTACTTTTAATGAAAACAGCCACCTAACAATTAATATTTTAGTATCAGGAAATGTGTCAAAACATCTTTCCTTGGTCACTTATTGTGCATTTTTCTGGTTATGACTTTTCTAATTGCCTGAATATAATAAGTAAAAACAACAAACTTTATCCTGACTGATCCGGGAACAGAGCCTGTTGATCTGAGAGTGCAGCAGGAACTCATCCACCTGCTCTGCAGTGAAGCTGTCTGATGGCTTTGTTTCACAGAGATTTACTCCTGTTAGCATCTGTCTCTCGGCTTAGCGACCGATGGCTTTGTTTCCGTGGCGTTGACCCTCCTCATCTCTCCGGAGAAGACTGTGCCAATTAGAAACCTAATTAGGTCGAAGCCAAAGGAAAGCCTTTCCACCACTGAGGCATGCTGGGATGAGGATTTCAATACTGTACTTACTGTACATAACAAAAAGAGAGAGGGAGACTGACAGTGTCCATGTGTGGCTGTTTTTTCTCATTTGTGCTGGAACTGGAACGCTATAACATTAACATTCAAGGTATTTTAGACCTTACTGTGGATCTAAATTTGGTGCAAAAGTTTGTTTTTTTTGCTTCAACATGACAATGTATGTGACAAAATAGGACACATCTTGTCCCCTCCCTCATCAGCACCACTGTTTTTTGACTGCTCCAGTCGAGTTGCTGAATGGCCACGGGTCAGACTGCGGTTGTATGGAGCAGCTTCCAGGTGTGAGTGGGTAGAAAAAGAATATTTTGCAAAATGTGAAACTTTTCATTTAACCATACTTAATTCCTTGATCGTTGTTCAGTTGCCAGAAGCAAACAGGGACAAAAAAAAGAAGTGAGAGTGAATGGTTTGCGAAGACCTTTGCCACCTCAGACTTCTCTGTCAGAACATATTTGCTAATGCTTATTAGATGTATATGAATAAATCAGAGATTAGTAATTAGAACTTTTCTATCATTTGATTTAAGAAAATCATTGAACCAAGTCCAAATGCAGTAAGCATACAGAGATTCCAGCAGCTGACAGACAGGTGAAGGTGTGTTTACAGGAGCTAACTGACTTCTTCAGGCCTTCTGCACTGACTTCACCTGTCTGACTGTTGACTATAAACAGTGTTTAAGTACTTAAGGTCCAGTCCTTGCTATAGTACCAGAGTTTATTACATGACCACTTTAAGATAGGACAGTTTGTTAGAAACACTCGTGTTGTGATGGACAGGGCACCATAAATGTTCTTCTTAGAAATGTTTTTTTCTAAAGGGAGACTGGCTTTCTTTAGAAATAGTTGCCCCGTCTTGGTCACAGCAGGTCACCGACCAACCCCAGACCTCAGTGTGTGTGTGTGTGTGTGTGTGCATATTTTGGGATATTAAGCTGATGGTTGTACAGTTTTAATTTGATTCTTGTTAAGAATCACAATTGTAACAAGCGCCTTACACTTCTCGTGTGTTATTTCCACATGATTGTCTATTTATCTATTCGTATATCTTTATTTTTTTTATATGAAATATTAGAAACAGTCTGAGCAGGAATCGCTCTATGGCTGAAACTGACTTCGGTAACTCGTGACATGGGGTTGTGTAAGTAGTCCAGTTAGAAAAGTTTGGAATATGCACAAACTGCTGAATCTTTTTTTTGTATGTGTGTTGATGTGCTACTGACTGTTCTCTGCACCAGGTTTACATCTTCAGTGTCACTTCAGGGAAGAAAAGTCTTTTCAAATATTGATTAACTGTGTCTTCCTGCAGGCTGCAGACCTCCTGCACAGCGGTGATAATTTGAGGTCATTTCTTAATTAACCTCCCTGAGTCGTCATTTCCACAACTGGACCATCCAGTGGTCCAAAAATGTCGACTAATGTCTCACAACCACAGACATGGTTTGAAGTTTAACCAGTGTTAAAAATGTTTTTTAATATTTGTATATTATTATTTTATTTCCATATTTACCGTTTAAGCTTTGTTTCCATCTGTCACCACTAAGTATTGAGTGTTAGAAAAATGTTGTCATTGTCATTTGATTCTACTTTTAATGCTGCATTTGCCTTTGTTAATATGATATGAAAGATAATAGACGGGTGTGTCTCAGGCCAGACAGATTCGTATGTGAATGCTAGTTTGCATGCGTGAAATGCAAATTTGGAGATGTGGACAGATGTGCATGTAAAACAAAACATGCATAGTGGTTAAGACTTGATATTAAATATATGATATTAAACACAGTGCAAAGTTTGGGTTGTTGTTGTTGTTTATCAAGAGCTGGATGCAACAGTGGTCTAAAACTACCTTATTAGCTTATCTGTTACACATTTCAGCAGTATTTGCATATTTAGCTTCCTGGGGAAATATCTCTGGGCGTAATTGTGATGATCAAGATGAAACTTCCAGGTGTAAGTACAGTCTAAACATCTGCAAACAGCTTCCTCGCCGTTAAGGGTGTCAGTCCTTCAGACGATCAAATCAAGGCCGCTGTTCTGCTTGTTTTCCAGTTATCCCTATCCCTGTGGGAGGTTTTCTCATTTTCTTCCAGCAGTAATGTACTTGTTAACACACTACATTTGTTTAATGGTCCATTATAAGCATTGAATTAACATCTCATTGACACAGAACTTCTTTTCAAATGAGGCCTGACAACTACTAACAATTGAATGATCGCATACATGCAGCAACATAATAAAAATTCTGATTCATATTTTCGGTGACTTAAGTACAGCATGTACTTATGTTTCCCCTATAACTTATTAAGCCAATGATTTGAGTTTCTCTTTAACAGCTGAAAACAGCCTTATTTCACTTTCACCTGGCTTTACTCCTGTATACACTTCAACTACTTCTGTATTTTTATCTTTGTGAGTTCTCACCACATTTTAAACATTTGGTCCAAATATTTTCTGTCAGTAAGACGTGTTTCTAACCTCCAGGCGTCTGTGAACACTTCACATTCCTCCAGTAACATGAGATAACGTCTGTCAGTGATGATGTGACCTGCTGTATATTAGAAGCAGTTTGACCAGTCAGTCAAACACAGGGAGGCTGTGACTTTATGACTCCTGTCAGAGTTTCACTGCATACTGTTGCTGCAAATCTCCCTCTGAGCTGCTGGAGGATGAAAACAACACTTGAACTTCTGCTCAGTCTTATGCTCTATTAGCAAATAATAGTTAAATTATTTGTAGAAAAATAATTGAAACTGCAGATTTTGTCAGTGTTCTGTGTGTTTGTGAAGCTGCTTTTCCCAGTTACTTTCTAATATTCATCATCACATGCAGATATGTGTTGTAATGTTTGCTATGTGATCTTGGAATCTAGTGAATTGACTGAGGGACCTTAAAAACCTGAAAAAAGTTAAAGAATGTCATGTGTGTGGGTAGTTCTTTGTACATTCATGTAGAACCTGCTGTGGTCTGGTGGTCCTGCCTTTAGCTGTTCTGGATCAGGTCACTCAGTCATAAATGAGCTGAACAGGGAGACAGCTGAATCTAAAAATAAACATGTAAAAACTGTGGTGGAGAACTGGCAGTCTGATGTCCACATCTTGTCTCCAAGCATGTGAACAAATGACTCATGACCAGACTAGAGTTTAAAGAGGAAACTGACACGGATCAGCTCGAATATAAACAATACCTCAGGAAACTGATCTGGTGCAGGGTCGATTAGTTTTCCTGTGATTTTAATAACAGTTTTTTATAAAAACGTGAAAAAAAAAAAAAAAGTTTACGTTTATGGACCTGTAAGCAGAAACTACTTGGTTTGGTTTTAGTGCCGAAGGTAAACAGATTATAACACATGTTGATCATAGGAACCTTCTGGCCTACTGGTAGGTGCAGGTCGCCCATACTGATCTTTACTAAAGGTGTGATGGCAGATAACAGCCAGTGAATGGTGTGATAATGCTCAGATCAGCTGCTGGAGGTGTGAAACAAACAATCCTGCCTCCTACAAGTTACATTTGCATAAAGATAAAATGAAACACAATGTGTGCACAGTACATTTGTAGTGATGTAACCGTATCTACATTTTCTATTAACATAATACGGATATGTTGGCTTAATTTACACCACAAATATAATTTTTAGAAGACGGATTTTGGAAATACACAATAATAATTGGTTGTGTATTTTGCGGGATGTCCTCAAATCTGCTTTAATATATTTGAGTTGTACTTTCTCACATTTTTCACATTTTACATTTTTCTGATGCAGGTGTACACCTACAAGCAGAATGCACTCAGCAGGCAGAAGGTGCAGCCCATGCACCACAGCAGTATTAAAGGGGTGGAGGACATGGCAACCCTGGAGGACCTGCATGATGGTGCAATCATGCACAACCTTCGTGTGCGCTACCAGCAGAGACACATCTACGTAAGTGCCTGATTTTTTTTTTTCCAAAACTGCTGTTGTCACTGGACTGTTGGATACATCTGGACACACATCCTTCAGAAAACCTATTTTACACATTTCAATGCTGCAGATTTCGACCTTTTGACCTCTTTCTAATTTTAGCTGATTTGAAATGAAAATGAACTAGAAGTTGCCTTTACAGCATGTAGTATTTTATTTACTATGTTAAATGAAAGAACAAGGAACAAAACCTAATTTAATCATTTAGTCAAATTCAGTGCTGACACATTGACATTGTCTCAGTGAGAAATCACAGCCTTCTGATATGATACATGTGATGAGAACAGACAACAAAACGCGAAACAAACTCAGTTCTATCTGCAGTATCAGGGTTCATCTTGACAGCTGGGACTTTCAGGGCACGCTGGCTTCTTTTCGCAGGAATCTCTAACGAGCGGCTGAAGTTGCTCAATCGTTTACGTAAGAGCAGAGATAACCACCTGGACGCAGACAGATAAGAGGAGGAGATGGGTCAGTCTGACAGCTCGTCTCTGGCTCCGAGTCGAGGAGCACAGATGAGGGGGAGGTTGCGTCCTGCTGGGATGATCCCAACAGGCAAAACTGAGCATCGAAGCATCTTAAGATGAATAGAAGACTTTCTGTCAGAGACTTATGGTATGCAGCGATGCTCCCTGTGGTTATCCTGTCAAATAAAGTTTGCACGTTGTAATAACTCAGCGACTGAAAGACAGACAGCGGAGGTTCACTGGTGTGAAATAAACACAACTGATTCAGAGAAGCAGTCTGTTTGTGGTGCTGTGCTGAGTTTAGTGCACGTCATGGTTTTACATGAACCTGTATGACTGTTTCTGATGTAGTATGAATAAAACTCTTTTGAATATTTTAATATCCAGAGGTGTACTGTAAAGTACACAAACTCAATACTCAAGTAAAAGTATTTGCCCAGAAAAATGCTCCACTACAAGTAGAAGTACCCTTTAATTTTTCTACTTAAGTAAAAGCAATAAAACGTACATGCTCTAAATTTTACTTAAGGTACAAAAGTAGAAGTACTCCCTTCAGAAAACAATGTATTTTAAACAATGTAGAATTTCTCAAAGGTGAAAATTCTGACTAAAATGTGTTTTTACCTGCAGACTGTGGAACAAAAACAACAGTCTGTAAAAGTGGAGCTGATTTTTTTGACATCTTATGTAGAGACAGGAGGTTAATCCATAAATGATACAGCAGCGTTTTATTAACAAATAATGATTCTTTAACAGTTTAATCTTGCAAAAGTAACTAGTAACTAATAATGCTAAAATACAGGTAGTGGAGTTAAAGTAAAAACATGAAATGGAAATACTCCAGTACCACAAGATTGTACTTAAGTACAGTACTTCAGCAAATGTACTTAGTTACTTACTGGCTCTGATAATATCAGTATATTCAATAGAAGCTAATTTTACCATTGAAATAAATATTTTAACCCATAAAGTAACAGTAAACGTATAGTATCTTATAGGTACATGTCAGTGACCCAAAACCTGCAGACTGATTCCCTGTTGACATCTGTGCTGCACACTGACCACTTAAAGATGTGTACTGTGTTTACTGCATGGAACTGAGAACTGAGACAGAACTTTGTTGAGGTCTTGCCTGTAAATGGTCGTCTGCAAGTTGCCATTCAGTCAGATTCAAAGCCTGAACCTTGATCTAATCGTGAATTTCTGCATTCTTGGTCTTTTCCACATTTACACTCAGTGTCACTGTTAAAGAAGGTTTTCAGCACTTAGAAAAGCTTAAAACCTGTTTCAGTTATCCTCTTTTGCTTTATTCCATCCATTATCCTGACCACTTTTCCTCTTAAGTGTCACAGGGGGGGCTGGGGCCAATCCCAGTATTGGGTGAGAGGCCGGGTACGAACTGGACAGAGCTGACGTACAGAGACACACAGGCACCTGGCCGACTGGTGGATTCGAACCCTTGTAGCTCTGAGGCAACAGTGCTCACCACTGGTTACCACTTTACAAAATACATTTATTGTTTCTCTATTCACAAAAAAATTGAATGAAAGCAAGTTTATTTCAGTTGCATCAGATCTCATCTATTCTGAGCTCCTGTTGTGGTCGAGCCTTGTAGTGATTTTAAATAACTCTTGTTTGTCTCAGCCTGGGCTGACAGTGATGGTTTTGAATGTTGCTGCCTGGGATTTTGTCACTGAGCTTTATTCGTATATGTGCATGAATATGTGTTGCAGTCAGTTGTTGTGAAGTTGTGTAAAGGTACAGAGCCGATATAATAACTTTATGAGAACAGAGTTATATTTATCTAAAGTAAATTGATTCTAATCAGAGAAAACAAATATATGTACAAAAATATGTACATTAGCATAAACTTTCATCAATTTTTCAAAAGGTTTGAAGTATTGAGTTTAGTGCAGCTTGTGTCCAGTGTTTCCTTGACTACAGTGTTTCACCAGGCGATGAAAAGCACAGGTGATAAAACACAAACTACACAGATTTTCAGGCTTTTTTTTTTTTTATAATCCAGTTTTAGAACCTGGATGGTTCTGAATGGACCTCTTTGTCTGGCAGCCAAGAGCAACAGGTTGGCAAGTGAGACGGGAGGTGATTATAGTTTGGATTTGTTAGGTTTGATGCTCATTTTAAGCCTCAGCGGGAGGTTGGTGGGAGCTATGGGTCCTGGGTCAAGTCCTGGCTGAGTCGGAGCTGGACAGAACAGAGTCTGTAAATGGAGAACATGGACGAAAACAACACACTGAAGTCGTCTTTGTATCTGCTCCACTAGCTTTTAAATCAGGACATTTTATCATAGTGTCTCTTTAATCAGTGTAGAAATGCTACTGGACTAACATTTGTACCGATAGTCTCACAGCATATTTCTAATGGCATAATTGTTCATAATTAATCATTCAACCTTTTTTCGTGCAGTGTTTTGTTCTAACAAAGTCGAAGGTGATTAATGCTGCACTGTCCCACTTTACACGTTGAGCTAATAAGCAAACAAAGCAGCTCTGTCCCTGCTGACCTCAGTCTGAGTAAAGGAACCCGTGAAGCTCGACTGTATGGGTCAGCAAACAAATGTAGGACAAGTGGCTCTCAACCATACTCTCATTTTTTACTTATAAACAAACACAACCCAGCAAACAAGCGGGCGACAAAGGCAGCCTTGTGCTTTCTGCACACATTAGCCACAGTAACCTTTGACAAATGCCATGTTGTTACTTTAATCACACGAGAATGCTCCCGTATGGTCGAAATTATCCAATCAATTCATCACAACCTCCTTTTTTTTTTTTTCTCTCATTTTGGGCCAGAAACTGCAAAGAGGGGAAAATTAGAGGAGAGGTTTTGGCGAATGGGTCGTGGTAAACCGATGGGATTGGCTCTAAACACACTGCTGCAGTCGAAGAGCAGAACACAAAACAACAGGGATCAAATGTAAAATGGAACAAAGTTATATTTTAAATTCTGGTTATAAAAATCACCTTATTCAGTTTGGATTTGTTTACACTTTTAGGATCCTTTACAGTTTTAGTGGACAAGAAAAATAATGAAGAAAATGTATCTTCATGAACATTTGTCTACTAGTAGCTTTTTCTTATTGTGAATTATCTTGTAAAGTTTCTATTATTTATTTGGTTTGTCCAAAACAAATATTCCGCACTGTATCCTGAAACATAGTACTTCACTGCTGAATATTATATATACTGGTAATTATTATACAATGATGACTTTTTGTCAACTCATTTGATGCCACTGTTATTTCTATAACCATCACTGACAACTGTAAAAATATAAATACATTTTCACTCACGTCTGCACAAATATTTATTTTATATTTGCATGAATTCACAACTTATTTAGACTTCGACAGCCACTTTTTGATCATTTCAGCTTTAGCTGCACTTTGGGTGAAAAACTAAGCAACATTGCTCCATGTTGTAATGTCGCATTTCATGCAGCCACTCAGCTCCACTAGTTTCCTTGTCTGCAGCCTTTTGTCCTGCACGTGTGCTCTTGTTCAAAGACAATTAGAAACTCTGTTATACGTGTAAGTACATGGCAGAGAAATCTGAATTTTCCAGGAGAAATTCCTCTCATTTACATGATGGTAAGCGATTAGCTGACTTTTAAGTGCATGTAAAAGCATTCACTGGTTACTTCATTAGACACTTCAGAATACTAAAAACATAGTTTTATTAATACAGCTGCTACTAGTACTTAAATGACCTTCAGTTTTCAGTTGAAGTTCAAGTAAAATCAGGTTTATAGCAAGATAATTAGGTACCATATAAATCAGTGATTTAATGGCACATTCAGCAACTGCACATGGAGCAGTGGATGTTTCTAGTGTCTGTATATTTTCACTTTGCTGCTCACTGTTGGCTGTTACATTCCCACCAGATATCTGTCCTGACTTTTGACACGAGTGTTTATACATTCCACAAAACTGCTTCAGCGTTATGTCGCATGTGTCTGCTTTTCTCGTAAGATCAGTCAGTGCCCTCGACGACGTGAGTTAAACAAGACAGTGAAACATCCAGTGTGACAGCCTCGTCTGGGCAGCGTGCACACACTTGCAAGACGCTCTAGATTGTAATAAGAAGGTTGAAGGCAGTACCTGGAGATGGAAAGATAAATGCTGTGTAAATGGCCTTTTTTGGTCAAATATTCTCAGATCTCTGAAAGAACAACAGGTAACATTGAAAAACATGTGATTTCTTAAACCTGCTCTTGGCTTCCTGGAAAAAAAGGCTTTGCTGTGACAAAGGGCAAAAAAAGGTGAGGTGACAGGCCCATAGATGAAGTGTGATGCATCAGGACGAGGGGCCCGGCGTCTTAACCGGTCAGAGGCCCTGAAATTCCTTCGAGCTCCCCTGCGGACTTTAGAGAGAATTAAAAAAGGTAAATTAATGAGTTGGCAAAGTTGCTGATATTCAGCCACAAAACAACACATTTTCATCTCATCACAGACAAAATAGGCAAACTAGCCTCAATGCTATTTTGCTTTAGCATTAGCATTATTTGAACAAGATATTTTGCCTAGTGACTGAAAGACTAGTGTGTGTGTGTGTGTGTGTCTGTATGTGGCGTTCTTAGCTTCTGTGATTGTAACCAGCTGTGCTGTCTACTGGTGGTCTCACTCGTCTCCTCTGCAGATTCCAGTGGGAGCGTGCACACCGACGTGCACAATAACATACACACAGACTTTCACTTATTTTTCTTACATACACACACCAAACTACACATTCTCTCATTCTTCTATTACATGCTGTTCTTTCCTGCCCCCCATCAAAAATGTTTCACTGAACTCGCCGTCATCTCTGTGCGTGCACACACACACACAAAAAAACACACACACACACAGTTTCTCTTTCCCTTCCAATATCAACACCTCTTCTCCTTTCTCTGTTCATGCAGGGGGGGTGGTCACATCAAGAACTCTTTATTCCAGAAAGAGACCTTTTGTTTCTCATATTTTATACAATAACATCATCATATGATCAGATACATTCCTCCACTGCAATTCAATTCAATTCAGTTTTATTTATATAGCGCCAAATCACAACAAAAGTCATCTCGAGGCACTTTACATTGTAAGGTTTAAGACCTTACAGAATATATATATATATATATATATATATACACAGAATAATGTGGAACTGCATATTTCTTCTGTATACATTTAGAAAGCATTTAAAGATCTTTCACTGCACAACAAAATATATTTTTTTGTTTTCAAAATTGACCGTCAGACTTCCTGACAAGAAATTCACTCCTACTGCACAGCGAAATCTTTATAGTGAAATAATTTCCTGAAAGCTTGATATCATAGGCACTATAGTGGCATGCATAAGTTACATGGGCAACAAGTGAGAAACTCACAGTGTATGCAAAGAAATACAAAATGAAATCTCTGTCATGTTTATATAAATACATGCATTAAGTTAACACTTCAGGAATGCAGGCTCAAAAATAAAGCTGACACGTAAAGATAGCAGAGCACGAGAGAGATGCTTTGGTCATGTACTGACTAGAACTGCAGCAGTTCATCTCCAGCAGCTGTGATGTTAAGTAGTCACAATCAGTAGATAACAATACTTATGGAGGAGGCAGGAATGGATTTTTGATGTGGACCGATTTCTATATCCCATAAACGTAATCATTCCCAGACATTAGCAAAGTAGCTTTTGTTGTCTAAACTTAACCACGCTGTGACTATAGAGGTGTCGGATCATAAACCGCATCATAAAACATATGGTTTGTTTGTGAGGGCACTTGTGCACGAAGCTGTTTTGGTGTTGAGCTGACATTATCAAAGATAGCGGACGGTTTGTGCTGCTCCACGGTTCCTTCTTCTTAATCAAGGACTTTGCCAAGTCGGTCAGCTTCAGCACACAGCAGAATCGGTCTCATGACTCACTCTGCTTTTTTTAAATTGCCGCATCTGCTGCCAGCCCGCTGACAGACTTCAACAGCCAGCTGCCGCTGCTCTGCTTTCACAAGCTCTCGACTCATTCTCAGAACTGTGAGGACAAATGAGGCAGCAGAAACCTGGAATGTAGAGAAAATCCTCATTTGCAAGAAGGTTGACTACACCTGATCCCCTTTATTTGATTCATTCATGTCAAAATACCATTGAACAAAGCTGTTAATGAGCAGACTGGCCAAGCTGCAGGCACATAACAATACTGTAGATAGATGGGTTGGTATTGCTAGATCCTGCTTGATGTTTGCCCCAATTTCACACACAATATTTATACAAATAAATACAGAAGTTTTCTTTTCATACAGTTAGAAAATACAGAAGATACATTTACATTTCAAATGTAAGATGTTCTGCACCCATATGTTATTAGTTAAGTTATCTTGCAAACAGAAAAACAGATTTGTCTGGAATTTGGTGGACAGATCGCCCTGGCTCAGTCGATTAGATTTAGTTTGGAGTTGAAATCTGTGACTTTAATTCTTTTCAGCTGCCATAAGGATGTGGACAACATGATCTTACTCAAGCCTTTATTTTCAGGGTTAAGAATAAACTTTAACTTTCAATTAGTCTGTGTATTAATTTGATAGTTACAGAACCCAACCAGCGTTTCATTTTATGTAATATGGACATGAAGGGTAAAGGTAACTAACAAACATAGTGTGAAATATTCAGCAACTGTAGCCGTTTCTGAGTGGGAATCAAATCCCCAAATACAAGTGGCTTCATTAGTGTATAAATGTATCCTAAGAACACACAATAACAAATGTTCCTTTGTCCCATTTTGCCCGAGCTTCCTGAAACCAGAAGGTATTTTAATACTTGAACACCATGCCCTATGTTTTCTGATAGTGTTTGCTAATTTGCTTAAACAATATGCACCGTGTATGTAATATGATGATGTAATATTTTTTGATTTTTATGGCAGGTTCCCACTTTGTCTTGTTAGAAATTAAGCCTAGCGGATGGGAAAGCGAGGATTCCTGCTCATTTCAGTGTAGAGAGTCAGTAGCTCCAAACACGACATAGTTCAAGAATTAATCTGCATCAACTGTGGAGGTGGTTTGTGGAACCCAGAGCAGAGCGTATCAGCCTTTTTCAACATGAACATGCATTATTGAGTCACTTTTGCTAGTGCTTGACTTCAAAACCTGATTTGCTTTCAGACACAGATGCATATCGACATTAGATGAAAAAGGAAATGTGACAGAATAGCCAATCAGGTTCTGCAGCTTCCTGGACTCCAGCATTGTATTCTTTTATCTGTAAGATAAGTCTGTCCTCCAGTCATGAGGCAAAAGTATTTGAATGTACATCTTTTTATTTCCCCAAACTAATATTTTGTCTTTCATAATTTATGTGTTGGAAAGGTTACAAGTGCCCAGGGACCAGAGCATCAGAAATGCTGTTGCATCATTCCAGAATAAATGGGAATCGCTGGGAAAATAAACCTTCTCCTCTCCTGAACAACCTGACTTTCACAGATGTGGGTTTTGTCCGTCGTCCATGATATTAAACATAAATAGCGAATCATGATCACTTTGAGCGCCAAGTAAAATAAATGAGGAATTTGTCTTGGTGACACGGTAACTCGTACAGTATTCGATCCTCTCTCTTACATTTCCTGCCATCAGTCAGGCAGGTTGGCCGATGCTCTGGCTTCTGATTCTCCTTTTTTTCTCCAGCTGGTCTTCATTTTCCACTCGGTGTGTTAATCTGGCTCAGGGAGATCTTACTGCCTGAATGCCTCCCTCTGCTGTACAGTTACACCATCAGTGGCGGACACCTCCCTGTGAACATAAAGCCACGTTGGCCTTGATCACTGCAATACGTTGAAGACTGAATGAATCACTTTATCTCAGTGATAGGTGCCGTATCTGCCATGTATCTGTGGTTGTTAACCTGTTGAGTTTAAGAAAAGTAAAGTGACTGCGAACAGTTAAATAGCTTCATAACATGTTTTCACAGGGTTAAAAATTATCCACAGAAATTTCTCAATTGTCCTTCTCCTCTGTCCTTCTGTGTGCTCAGTATGTCCCAATCCATCACCGTTTGCCTAAAATATGATGAAACACACTTCTTCTAGCACAGATACTGAGGCCTGACAAGAGCAATATTGCAAAACAGAAGCGGTCTACTTCGACATGTTTTGGCAAAATAATGATTTTACTGGAGGATACAGAGGGAAACAGGAGAAGTGGATTGTACTGCAGTAGTGGTTTTAGAAGTTCTCTTGAAGTTTCATTTGGGTTTTGCTTTTGGTTGGGTATTGGTACATAGTTTGGCCACATGGGGTGGGACAAGCTTGGAAAATATGACATGTTAAACTTAATTTATGCTTTACTGATGAATCTGCGCCATAAATACACATACCCTATGTTGTAGTTTACATCATACTCTATGCCCCAAGGCCATAGCCTGACGTGCAATTCCCCAGAAAGGCAACTACAAGTGCCAGTGACAACTGCAACAGCTTTGATTGGTCCACTTGGCAGTATTGCAGACCATGTCCTCTGACACCTTCTGTAATTTCTGCATTGTGGTAATTTCAGTAGAAGTAAATGCTGTCAAACATCTATTAGTTCAAAACCAAACATGATCCAATTGATTTCAGTCGCAATTGTTTTGTTTTTTTACCAATCAGTGAACCTTAAAGATGTTGAACCTTTTGCTTTTGGAGATAAAATGATCAGTTTCAGCCTTTTAAAGTCGATACTAAAGGAAAACTGTTGCGGGCTAAATACCTCAAACAGTGTACATGTGAATATCATGTTTATTGCATCACCTCTGTGGTATGGCTGAGAGTATTGGACACCACACACGGTGGACAAGGGCCCGCGGTTAATCACCTCAGCCAACAGGGGGCCTTCACATGAGAGTCGCAGCCAATTAGGTCTCAGCCAGGGTGCTGCCGTGGAAACTGTTACCAGGATGGAGAAACGGGGAGATCTAATTGAGTCCAAATGGTTGTAATTCATCGAGTTAAGGGCAGGCATGACTTTACCCAAAGGCATTTTTTTATGCTGAACGACACTCAGTGTTGTGTGAACTTCTCCAGACTGGTAGAGCAAACGTGACTTTCCTCATAATGTTTTGCTTGGCTGAGAGCGACTGATCAGGCGTTACAGATTTAATATAGTCCCAATTATTTGTTGTTTTTCCTCCTGTGCATGTATAGTTGTATTTACTATTGAATTTTCATGGGAACTTGAGTCCAAATTAAATTAGAGAGAGAGAAAAATAACTGCAAGAAGAAAATTCTAACTTGAACCACATCTTTGAACTTTCTTGAGTGGAGGGGGCTTGTTTGGACCACCTACTGCCAAGGTGTATGGAAAACAGACAAACAATCTGAAGAGGTCAGAACTCCTTAAACTAAACTGAAACATGTTGGTCTAACAATGTTGGTCTAACAATAATGATTTTCTCCTAAACCACACATGTTGCTGGAGTTTTGACCTCTTCATAATGCTTAGAGCTGAAAAAGCTTGTTGAAGCTTTAGTTGGGATTTTGTGTGAAGAGACATTACATGTTTCTGTATTGAGCCATTCCAAAATCTTTCCTAAACCTTAACCCTTTGTGCTCTGAGTGCCTAAACCCAACCATAAAGAAAATTAACAACACTGTAGTCACAAAACTAGACATTGTACTGCAAGACTGGTGGAATGAAATCCATTGACAACATATATGCAACTTACCAATAACATTCATTGTCGTCATATTATTGTCTTAATAGGAAACATAATCTGGTTGCAATTACGTTCCCTACAAAAATGTATTTGTGACTGTATAAAATTTCTAGTTGTAAAGAAACAGACAGGGTTATGTGTGCAGAAGTACCCCTTATGTCTGTCATAAGGTGTAAAAGTTTCTCAGTTGACTTTCTCCACACACTTTAAACAAGAGCTCAAGTAGGAATCCCAAACATTACATGACACTACATAAGCATCAGGAAAGAGGTTTACATGATGAGCTGAGTGATGCGCATGAGCCCCAGAGCCACAGATCAGTCAGACTGTGAACTGTGTACACTGCTGGCGGAAAACAGACATTTCTGCTTCTACACCTATAAACGGTGTCCTTCACCTGAGCGGCGAGCTGCCATGCTGTGTTTACAATGAGCTCAGAGTGAGAGATAACACACATGGTGATTTATGGACAGATCCTCTCCAACTCATCTGTGGAGGCTGATTTGGACAGGGAGAATAGTCTGGAGCGGATTTGTCATGTAAATAATGTCACCTCAACTGCCATTCAAATACATTTGCATCCAGGCTTAATGTAGGTCAGTCAGTCAGTAGGACAAATGGGGAGGGGGAGATTGGAGCAACGGGTTTAATGAGCAACACAGGGCAGGTGATAAAGATTGAGTGGGAGTCCAGAGCAGACCTCATGAGCAGCAGCAGCAGCTGTCTTCCTTTTGTAATTTGGTGCGTTTCTTGTCCAAAGAGGATGTTGCTGCAAACTGTTACAACTCAAATGATGACAAAAGCCTTTAATTCTGTACAGTACCTGTACTGCAGACAGGCACTTCAGAATAAAATGACCACAAGCACAGTTGCGTCATACTGACAACTCTGCTGCAGCGTGATATTGTCGCTGGTATTCGTTCCATGCCCTGTACTTTACATAGCTGCGCCCATTAACGTAATTATTGTCATTATGGCTGTAATTTGACTTCTCCACTTCAGAGCTCTGAACATTGTTTCGCCTCAGGCTAAGGGTCCTCTAGCTTTTTTCATCTATTCATCCAAAATAAACAGTATCACTTCTTTTCAACTGACCTCCATAATAAGTAAAAGGAATCTTCTGTTTCTAATTTATTTTAATCTAACTTTAAAGCTAAACCCTAATAAACTTCAGTACATTTGCTAACTGCATTACAGGTAATAAAACAATAACAAACAGCAGAGTTCTGAATGCAGTGTGAATGACAGCGCTGTTTGCTTTCAGACGTTATCTGGTGTTTGGACGGTCAGTGAGGCTCCAGTGGAGATGAACAGGATAGGAGTGATGTTGAGTCTTGTGGCTGCAGAGTGGAGACAGAGATGCTCTGCTGACCAAAATATCCAACCGTCACGCTCGTCCTAATGCATCTCATCCCCTCCTCCAGGCAACAGCAGCTCCTAATGTGTGTGTTATGGGAGCACTGAGCTCCGCTGTAATGAGATTTTCACTTTAAGCCCAAGCAAAATGTTCTCCTCTTCAGAAAACTGAAGACTGTGTAGTGCTATGACGAAAGCTGAGCAGTAGAGCTGTAGACACGTTTTGGTGCCTCACTGCAGAGCTGCTGTGCCTGTGATCAGAGCTGGACTGTGCCAGTGACAGTGAAACTAGAGCTAAAGCACAAAGTCATTATCATAATGAACTAATTATTTGCCGTTTGCAGCTTATTAAATATGGTGATTTGCTGATTTTATGTAGTTTATATTAAAATTTAATAATTTTTGTGTTTCGGACATTCAGTCAGACAAAACAGGCTAAAAGGCTGATAAGTTCACCAAAAAATCATCAATAAGTTAGATTACCTCTGTATTTAGCAGCTCAACTACAGACTGGAAGGGAAGCTTAGATGTTGCCTTTTTGGTTTTTCCATGTTGTTCAACCTACTCAGCATCAACCTCCAGCTGAATCCATGTATATAAATGTGTGTGAACAGTGTGAAAGAGTCAGTGATGAAGCTGTGGAGAATAGTCAGCTGAATCTGCAGCTCCTCTTGGCTTTATGGTGATTTTTAATGAGTTTCATAAAAAAGTTTCATTGTTCGATGCCCACATCACAACTTTACTGTTTAGTTTCCACTCTCATTGCCTAATTCGGTGATTGGTAGACACCAGACGACTGCTATATCACAACTGTTATGCAAAGGAGTAACGGCAGTAGCCATTTTAGTTTGGATGTATGAATTAGCTTTACTCTTCCTACACATTTTGTTGTATGGGAACAACCAGTTAAACATTTAGTTTTCTTGGACGGTAGCATGCATGTGTGAGAGATGGAAAGCTTCTCTCAGCCTGTTTTCAGCACCTCTTGGAGTTGAGCAGATTTGCCAGCATCAGTGTTTAGTGGATGTTAAAAAAATGGCATAATGTTTTTCTAACCTTTGAAACGGCTCAAACCGTTTCAGACGATGAGGATTTCTGACAGCAGTGACTCTGAGAGCATCGGCGATGCTGCTACAACCTTTACGACTTTTCAAACCAAAGCCAGTGGTAGGAATATCCAGTTGTTTTCTCACATGCTGATGATGTGCGGCCTCTCTCCAAGGCTGTCTATTTATCCATTAGTCACCACCACAGCACCGAAACCGCTGCCAAGACTTGTGCTGGCTTCACGAGCTTCTTTTTCAGCAGTTTGGTATTTTTTCCTTTGAACTTTAAAATGTGAAGCTGGTTTGGAAAAGCTGCAGATTCACGGGGGTTGGAGGTGGGGAAAAGAAGAAAACAAAAGGTCAGACGTGTTGAATGTTGTGTTGCTGAGCTTTCCTGACAAAATGAGTTGGAGATTTGGTGTATAACTGAGCTCACGTGTTGTTTGCTGTCATCTGCTTTCCTGGGAGCTTAATGGAGTTTTTATTACTCTGTGCTTTTGTCTGGCAGATTGGATTATGTGTAGGTTTTGGCCCGTCTGTGGTTCCACCTGAGCAATGACAGGCAGCAGAGATGTAATTCACTCGGACCATTGCTTATTAAATGAGAACTAAAAATGTTTAAGTTTCAGTGATGAGTTATTACAGTTGTCATTAGCAGGATTTTCAAAAAATACATGTTCATGCAGTTTATTTTCCACTCTTCAGATGCATAATCCTGTGTATTGTCTCACCTGTTTCTGCAGTCTTTTGGCATTAACAATTCTTACTTTTTTAGTAGCCTTTCTTGTAAGATTGGTTTCAGGAATACTTGCCAACAATACTAAAATCTTCCATAATGCTAATAAGAAATAAGCTAAAAGAAAATGTTTTGTGTCTTTTAAAAGTATAATTCACTTGTTTAAACAGTAGCACATTTTAAATGTAGTGTCTTTTTAACTCTAAAAAATCTTTTTGCATCAACTCTCCTGAGTTCAAATATCACTGTATTTTTAAAAAACTGTATTATCAGTGTATGTATTTAACATATTAGTATGTTCATATATCTAAATTAAAAACTTTCTGTATTGCAACATTTGTGTGATCTATCATGAATTTCCAAATTGTTAAATTCAGTTCAGAAAATGTCACTCGATAAAATAAATTGATGCAAAAGCCAGTTACATCTGTGAATTCAAGTTGATCATCAAACACTACAGCTCACTAACTTGCAACAATATCTGCAGCGGCTTAATACAACCGGACACATTATAAAAGATAGCTTGAAACAATAAAAGTCTGCATTCAGCAAAAACTCAAGCTTTCCAACTTTTAATATTTCCTCTAATCATTTTTTAAAATATATTTTATTTTACTTATTCCTTACACTCCACAAATCACGCTGTGTTTTACAAATTTACAAGTTTACTCATCAGTATAATCATGCAGATTTGTCAAAATGACCATGATGCACTTTTCCGAATCACATGCGTTGCTGAAAATGTGTGAACTTCCTTCGGGGTTCCTGCGTATTGACATTTTTGTGATATTTCTGCTCTTTCATTCTCTGTTCACACTACATCCGTAGATTTCTAACACTTTTTTTTCCATTGTCTCTCCTGATCCACAGACGTACATCGGCTCCATCTTGGCGGCGGTGAACCCATACCAGCCTCTTCCTGGCCTGTACGACTGGCCCGCTGTGGAGCTGTACAGCCGACACCACCTGGGAGAGATTTCCCCGCACATCTTCGCCATTGCCAACGAGTGCTACCACTCGCTGTGGAAGAGGCTGCAAAACCAGTGTGTCCTGATCAGGTGCGTGATATTAATGATAGTTTTGACCACTAGGGGGCAGAATAACAGCAGAACAGACTGAAGGTTCAAAAAATCTAGATTGTAACGAAAAAAGAGTTTTCTCACTTTTGCTGTCTTGACTCCGTTACCAAAAACGAATGCCCAGTCAGGATATCCACACCTTTCTTGTCAAAGGGTATATCGAGTCCTCTAATTGGCTGTTTGGATATACGATTGTGGTCTTTTTAAATTATTCCTTAGTGTGCCAGACACTTTGATCAAGTTTCAAGTTCCCTGGGTAGTTTGGCTGTAGCTCTGAGGATCTGAGCCCTACATGTCACAACACACACACACACACACACACTCTCTCTCTGGTACTGTCTTCATCCTCTGTCGGCTGCTTTCCTTCCTCACATCCTTCCTCTTTGATTTTAGCTGGAAGACTTTCACATCCACTCCATTGTTTTATCAGACATGCTGAGACATTTGCTTCCCTCCTGCCTTCAAATACAGATATTTTTAACATTTTGGTGGTTATAATATTTGGTCCCTGATTTTGCAGAAGGCGGATACAGGAGATGTTGCCATTCAACTCTGTGGAAACTGTTGTGTTTGTGGTGCATTGAGGTATCCTGAATACATGGCCAAACGTGAGATTTGCCTTTTTAGACTTGAAGCTTCCTCCATTTTAAACTGTCCGACTGTTGACCTGTTGACCATCAAAGATTTAAGCTCAGATTTTTTCACTGAATATGAAGAATTTTGTAGTATAAGATTAAAAACATCCATGCTGAGAGGTGTAGGGAGTGGTGGTGAGTTTCAGCACAAGTGTTGTAGTTTTCTTACAATTAGCTGACATTAGTTTACAGCCTTGTTTTATTGGCAGTGTGGATAATGAGACGCACATGTCCCTTTTTAAAATCTGAGCCAGCCTGCATGTGAATAAAGCAGAATTTTAAGCAGGGGCTTTCCTTTAATTGTTAATGGCAAATTAACAACAAAAATATGATGGTTCTTAGTTAACTCCCATCGTTGTCGTTGTCATTTCTTTAATTTCCAGCTGTGTAGCCAAAAGCATTATATTTAAATTTAATGGGGGATTAATAAAGTATATATATATGTAGTATGTATAAGTTGTTTTCATTAAAATAATCAACATAAATAGCTGCTTTTATCCACAGGACATGAAATATCCCTGTATAGATATGTTGTTACTCTCTGCTTCCTGTAGTGTTTTAATTTCTTAAACACTGTGGAGTAGAAATCTAATCCTCTTAATTAGCAGCAGAGATTCAGAGAAACCAGGTTCCTCCATCAGCTTAACTGGACTTTTTAATAGTGTTTCTGCATCTCGACGTGGCCCCGCCAAATAAGACGGTGATAACACTGTTTTGTAGTCTCACTTTGTGATCTGATAATACTGAAGCCTTCTCTGCATCAATACTGATCAGGCACTGCCTAACAATATGAATTTCACCGCAGTACATTAAAAACATGATTTGTCCTCTGCCAGCAACCTGGTTTCTTGTGCACAGTCACACATAGAAGAAGGTTTTACTGAATCTGCCAGGGTGCCTACAGTAACTCTCATGGTCTGACTTTGCCTTTGTCTTTCTGTTCAGGACACAGAAACTCTTTTGTCTGCCAGGATGTTGGTCAGTGGGAAGACATGAACCACGGTGCACACACAGAGCGAGGCGTAAACACAAACATGTCATATTGTTGCTGGAGAAGTCCCTGAGCTGCACAATAGTGTCATTCTGTTCACAGAGACATGTCACTGCTGTAGATTTGCTTTGTGTGTGTCCATATCTGTCTGTGATTCCTGGTACTTCTCCTGCTGCAACAAGCAAATTCCCCCCTGAGGGGTTCGGCAATCTCATCTCATCTTGCTCTTCAAAAAGAAGATATTATGCTTTCCTTCTTGTGTGTTGTTCAAGCTGTTTTGAGCGCTTTGAGTTTATGAAAACATTTAATTTACCACAGGAACTGTAACTAGCAAATTGTAAGAGCAAGAAAAACACAATTTTGGTTGCGTAGTTTTTCCATGACAGCAGCAGCAGCAGCAGCACTTGAAGCCACGCAGACCTGGACAAACCACAGACCACAGCTGTAACCTCTGGCTGTTGTCTCAGCTAAACACAACCTGATGGTTTACTGTTTGTAAACTGTTAACACAGCAAATAACACAATGAGCCTCTCAAGACACACACTGTCTACATTCATACATTGATAATCTATTTCTAAATCTGATTATCAGCATTTTTCAGAATATTTTGTCTTTCAACTTTGCACCTTTTTGTATTGTGAAGTTAAACAGGATTGTCTGGGCTCTAACTTTTGGTCCTACTGTTCAGCTGGTTGTAGAAACAGACACATAAAGCTCACTATAGGGATATAGTGGGGCATCAAATGGTTTTATTTCTGAAAGCTATGCAAAAGAATGTCTTGTAAAAATACTATTTAATAACAAAATACCAAAATAAATGTAATGCAAAGTTTTCAGAAGTGTCTGAATAATATGTTCAACTGCAAACATGACTCAAATATCTCTGCATAAAACATGTAGATTAAAATTATTCTACTTCACTGATTATGGACTCAAACAACCAGTGAAAGTTTGTGAGTGTTATTTTACTGCCTCTGAGCTGTTAATTGTTGCCCTCGAGCAAGGCACTAAAGTCCCAGCTGCACCAGTGGAGCTGCAGCTGAGTGACTCTGAAGTAGGGTGATGCTACAAAAAGCATGGAAGTCCTCTACAGATTTTTCTCTGGTACGTAAAAGGCCAAATGTGATACTTTGCACTATAGTTGGATCCAGTTTCAGTCTTTAGGATGTTCTGTGATAACAACTAAATAATCTCCATCATGACTGAACAAACGTTGCGGATTTTGGTTAGAAGACAAACGACAGCTTGGAAAAAACGTCAGTAGAACTAATTCCCTCAAGTACAAAGAGCAACTTTTACAGCTTTTACAGTCGGATTATGTTTTGTATCTGTGAAGGAGTGAAAGTCTCATTAATGATCTTAACTTGCTCAAACTTGCTAAAAAGCCTTTGATACTAGAAAAGTCAAGAGAAATGTACTAGTCATGTGTCGGAGTCCCTTTAAGAAAGTACATAAAACAACAGGCTAAATTAAAGAGCGCGTTGAAATTAAGGATTTTGAGATTTGTATACAATTCAATTTTCAATTCAGTTTTACTTATATAGCGCCAAATCACAACAGAATCATCTAGAGGCACTTCACAAATAAGGTGAAAAGTATATAGTTATAGAAAGAAATCCAACAATCTCCCCTGAGCAAGCACCGGGCAACAGTGGAGAGGGAAAAACTCCCTTTAACGGAAGAAACGTCCAGCAGAACTAGGCTCAGGGTGGGCGGTCATCAGCCTCGACCGGTTGGGGTGAATTATATGATTACACGATAATCATTAAGAAATTCCTGCATTTATTCAATTGATTTTATTATCATCTCTTATACTTGAATATATAATTGATTTCTACATACTTCACACACAACTACTATTATACTTGTTTTTGTCAGGGAATTGTACTCTTGACATTGGCACAAAAATAATGTTGGTGATGGTGTTAAGGGAGACTTCAACATGCTCAAACAACACTCGTATTTGAAACTGGATCATATAATCTGTTTTAATGATCCATGATGCTGAACCCTACAAACTTTTGACAGCCAAGTTTCAAGTTTGTGTGTTTGATGCCCGACATTATTGATGTTGTGTGTTTTGGGTGGGGGATCGCTTCAAGTTCTGCCACAGTACGTGGTCGGGTTCACAATAAACCCTAACACACAAACACTTCACTCTGCTGGCCCCCTGAGAAACACCAAAGCCGCCTCAGTCCAGACTGTCGTAAAACATGTAACATGGCAGTACCCCCACCCACACACAGAAAGGATTATTTCATGGTGTGTGCGAGGTAGAAGAGCTATAAATTGCAAGCTGGCACTTTCAGACGAGGCAGGAAGCTTCCTCGTCAGATTTAGGGATTGTGGGTAATCAGATCCAGGCAGATGGAGGTGAATGAAACGGGAGCTGGTGTAGATGAGGAGGGGGAGAAGGAGGAGGAGGCAGCCAGCCGTAACACAAGGCATCTGCTCATTAATGGCTTGTGAATGCCACTCTGCGTTTTCACTGATCTGGATACCTGCCTGTGTCAGGCCACATGATTTTAATGGAAAGCCCCCGTCGAGCTTTTGCTGCAGATTTCAGCAAGAACTTGTTCTGAACCGCCAATGAAGAAAGTCCTGGAAAACCTCCAAACGTTCACTGAGCTCAGCACAGGCCACAGAGGCAGGTTTTCTTCTGGACAATAAAGCTTTAAAGAGCAGATTCAGACTTCCACTCATGGGACGCTTGGGTGTTTTGAACAGACACAATCTTAACAAATAGGCAAATTAGAGCAATCAATCTCTGATTTTATTTACATTAGGATCCCCATATGACTGCAACAGTTGTTTTTCATTTTGAAAAGTTACTTTGGTTGTTTGTAAGAGAAGACACGTGGTCAAGGACTCAAAACTTCACGTTTTCACCAGTGAACAGCATGCACCCAAGATTTAGTCCAATACTCTCTGTGATTGTCTGACTGAGACCAAAACTATGACTTTAATGAAAAGGGCTGAAGAACAGTTAAATTTATTCTGCGCTAGTGCACAAAAATAGGAGTTTGTGGCAACAGGTTAATAGCTTTCAGCGTCTTGAAGCCAAAATCTTGAATTGTAAATGTTTTCTAAATTTCTAACCGGGTGCATAAGAACTTTGCCCAAATGCAGAGAACTGGACGATTTTGGCCCAGCTGTTACACAATTGTAGATGTTTAAATTTAGAAAAAAAATTAGTCTAAAACACTTTAGACTTGGATTGAGTTTCAAAGGAAATGCTTGAACAGCCTCACATCAAAGTCAGATTAATAGTTATTGTAGATATTGTTTGGGGCTCAGTTGGTAGGGCAGTCATCTACGAACCCCAGCATTGGTTGTTCAGTTCCAGTTTCCTGGCCACATGTTGAAATGCCCCCGGACAAGACCCTGAACCCTGAACCCTGAACCCTTGGAGCCTTAAATGCAGCTGCCTGTTAGGGAATTAATTACTATTATTATTATTTTTGTTATTATTAAGATTAGGTAACGTGATCGATAAAACAACTGCAATTTTAACCAGACTGTCAGTTTTTGGTTTCTACCAAAACACTATTTAGGTCTGATACTCGACTCTGATTCTGGCAAAATAACTGTCATACAGACTTGTTTCAAAATGCTCCTTACTGGAAAAACTTCAATTAACTCAAACTCAAGACTCTCCAGCCTTGTATTTGCATTAAAAAACACAAGGATTATGTTTGACATTGACAGACTGTTTCATTTAAGGAAATTTTAGGGCTAATATTGTTTTGACTGACTAACTTTGTGTCCAAAACAGCTCCAATTTGATTAAATCACGAAGCTCTGAGGGTGTTATCCTTCACAGCCCACAGAACCCAACCTAGAAGTTTGTCCCTGACCCCAGAGGTGGGTGTGAGGTCAAACTCAAGACTCTCCAGCCTTGTTAATTACTCGGGTGTCTGGGGGTCACAACAAGCCTGCAGCAAAGTCCTGCAAAAACACACTGCCAGTTTCTCCTATGGGATTTGGCCAAGATTGATCGGTGTTGTCTGCACTGCGAGTCGAGATTAGTGGAACAGAACGAGCATGACGGACTGGAATCGCATCCAACCGTGCTGATTTTAGTTGTGACCACATTTTTTTAGAACATGAACTTGCATTGCTTTTGACTAACATTAGTTTTTGTTATTGTGTGTTTCCTTTTCTTGCGTAAGTTTGAGCTAATCTGTTTTGCGTTATAGTCATTAATGAACATGTGTTATAATGACTCTCAGTGTCCAAACCAAAATAATTTGGTGTTTTCCCTTTTGATTAAGTGCAGGTCACATTGAATTCTTGTGGTTTCAGACTGAACAAACAGTTTATTTAAGCATTCCCTGCATTTCAGTGCTTTTTTTTAGGTTACAGTCTGGCAGCACAGTCTTTCTTTATCAAGACTACATGCCTTTAGACTGTGTAATACCAGTAGTGGACACGAGCTGCATCATTAATTTAATTTTTTTCCTCTTTCTTTGTGTTTAGCCTTTCGTCTCAGTTTCTCCTCCGTGCTCAGGAAGTCTTTCTCTGTCAGACATAGTTCGCCACTCTGCTCCTCTGTACAAAAGGTCTGGGTGAGGTCCAGAGCTGTGGAAGCAGTTTGTCCAACATGCTCAATCGCTCGACTGAAGTTTTCCTGCCTGTGGGGGTCGTTTTACCTTGGGTGGCAACAGCATGTGGAGATTAACACAAAGACGGAGTGCTGTGTTTAGCTGTGTGTGTGTGTGTGTGTGTGTGTGTGTGTGTCCGTCCTAGTTTAGATACGTTGGGGTGCTGTCAGAGGTCTTTCAAATGACTTACATTTACCAGGTCCTCTCAGATTTGGCCGTCACAATGGTCTAAGCTATTTAAATGAGTTACACACACCAAGCTCTTTAAAGTGAGATCTAATCCCTTTAAGACAGTTTGACCCACTGTTGGAAAGAGCCACTGGTGAGATCTGACTGAATTTTCTCTTTAGCTGTAGTGAACTAGAACCTACAAGTCCATATCGCTGTCCTCCGTCTAACCGTTGTTTAAAAACTACTACTAGCTGAAAGTCAGCCAGGATGATGGGAATTCTTTCATTGATGACTCAAAGCTGCATTGAAAAATTATTACCACTAATAAATAATAATCTTTATTTACAAAGCATTTTTTTACATTAGGACCAGGAATAAATGTCCTCACACCTGTCAATTAGGACCAGCATTACATTTTTCCATTTTCCCCCCTGTCCAGGTCAGTGTACACCATTATATAAGATTAAACTTTTTTTTCTTTTTTTGTTATTGTATTTTATTTTTTGGGTTTTACAAAGTCAAAATTAAACATTTTTACAAAACACTAAGATGCAAATTTTAAAGCTGCATCAGTTAAATGTTTTTGCCCCCAGATGTGCAAATGTAGTGTACCATCGGCGTCAGCATGAGACGCCAAAGGACTCAACACCAAACCAGTGTGTCCTCCAAACCAAACCATATCTCGCATTTGAGCCCAAACATATGAGGAAATGCCACTAAATGTGAACCAACTCTAACGTTTCTTCAACAAAAAACTTATTGTGAACACTACATAGGGAGCCACCCAGCTATTATCCAAATGAAGAGTTTTGGTTCTAAACTGCAGCACACCTGCCTGTCATAAAATGTTTACAGAATGGAAAGCAGCATTCATTTGGGAAAAAAAAGAACTAGTGTTGAAGCCATTTTAGGATTTTCAAACTTAGATTTCTGACCATAAGCTACAACATACTGTACAAGACGATCAACTTGCAAAGATTTAGCAGCAGCTCAGTCTGTTTTTTATTTTTGTCACAGTTCCATTATCTGGATGTGGTAGTGTGGTTTGAGTGCAGATTGATTTAGAGAAAAGGCTGCACTGAGATATGGTCAGAAGTAATGTAAACTATATGATTTGCAATAATCAATTCACCAAAATACAGTGGTATGCTCCTTTAAGAACATTAGATTCTCACCACCCAGTGTTGGGCTGACAAGTCATATGAGTAGAAGTCATTAGTTTGTCCAGATATCGTTGCTTGGTATTGTGATTTAATTACTCCTGCTAGGATCCCTTGGATTTTTCTTTTTCTTTCCTCATTTCTTCCCCATTCTGTCAGATTTAACCGCTGTTGCAGGCACATGGCGTCCCCCATCCCCCAACATGAAACACGGTGTGAAATAACTTCACATTCTCTATTGTCAACGGTTAAAGTCACCAGCAGTATGTGCTATGTGACTTGTTTTTAATTGTGAAGAGAACTAATAAAACCTTCAATTGCTCTGTATCCGTGCGTCGTTTAAGGTCAATCATTAAAGTGGGAATCCTGAACGTCACACTGTGGGTTTAACAGGTTCATGTTAAATGTCGCTGAGAGTGGAAAGATGTGATATTACAGCAGTTTTTGGTTTTTGTTAACTTAGTGAAGAGACCCTCAGGCACTAGAGTGTTAAACTCACATAACCAAGTTAGTTTCTTTCCTTTGACTCTGTAAACTTAAATCTGACATTTTAAGTTTAGCAAGACAGAAAAGCAACAACTAACTAATCATTTATCAGGTAAAAATGCCAAACAAACAAATGTTGTTTTATATCATTTTAGCTGAATATTTTGGGGTTTTGAACTGTTTATTGTCATTTTCAGGACTAATTCATTTATTGTTTTTTTGCTTGTCTCGGTAGCTGACATAAAAATGAGACACTTACTATTTGGAGGTACTGATGTTCACCAGCGTACATATTCTTGTCCTGTTGATGGACCGGACAATCCATGTCAGTCCACTGCAAAAACACGTATCAGATGCTCACATGATAAATATTCTTGAATGGAAAATGTGTCCACTTCCAGTCAGCGTGTAAACACGGCCTGCAGTGGGATGAGAGTGACGCAGTACACCAGTGATTACAGATCAGCCTCGTGAGACTTGTCAGGTGGTTTGACATGCAAAATCATAGTTATCGCCATAGTAAATGGAGAGTAGCTGTTTTAAATGTCAGCTCAAGTCAGCTGTGGAGTTGATAGTGCATGCATCTAAAACCCTGAATGATACTGTCCCTGTCAGTAAAAAAGTGTCACAACATGACAGAGCTGTGGATAATTATTCTGAGAGTTTTCTTTTACTAGACACAATGGTGCTAAAAGTATGTGAGACTATCAGTTAACTGTTTTTTACACACCAAACAAACACAGACAAGACTTCTTCTACTACAGGTTTCTGAATAAGTGAGAAAGCATTAAAGCTGTGTTAGGCAATTTGTGAGTGCTAGTGGAAAGATGATGTTTGTGTGTGAAACCTACAGGAACAAAGATATTATCAGCCTCCTGAGATAGTAAAGCTAATGTGTTTAGCTAAAAGCATACTTTTAGCATATCAGAGCTACGTTACCACCTCGTTAGAGTGGTTTTCATGTCCATCTGATGAACTGCAGTATTCACTCTCCTTTTAGCTCTAGTTTGGTTTGCAACCAGGTCAGAGAAAATCATCTGGCTCCTGTGACCATAAATGTTCCGATATGTTCAGGTAGTGCACAGCTGTTGCTGCTGTAATCAAGATTGATGCAAGCAGTGAGTGAACCAAAACAGAAGCGCTGCTGGCAATAAAGCAAAAAAACAAACAAAGCTTAAAGGCACTAAAACAATGTGTAGAACTAAGTGGAACTGCAGAGTTGCAGACACAAAACACACAATGTTTTATGTTTACTGTGAACTTAAATATGCTAGAACCCATTTTGATGCATTTGCTCTGTGGTCGTTATCGTTTCTTCACGTTCAAAAATCTCAGAAATCCATCTTGCACTTGACATGTTGTTTTACTGTCGAAATTAATCTTGAAAATCTTAATCTGGATCATTTCCTAGTGTGCAAGCATTCCTGTTTGTTTAGTTCCCACATTACTCTTCGTACAGCCTTCCTACACACTTTGTTTACAGTTCTCAGCTCTCCAGATTAAGATGAAGCTTTTCTCATCTTATTAAATTCATCTGTGATTTTTCTTTTTTTAACCCTGTGGTGTGCAGCAGTGTGTTCTTCATTTCCTGGATTACATTCTCAGGCAAGAATCAGTAGGTGGTGATGATGACAGTGGGTTCACATCTAAATGTTCAGTACACCATCTAGTGGTTGGAATATTTACCTGGTATTTCCTACAGTGTTGTCAGCTGCATGCGTGAAAACAGCATCGGTGTGGTTCAGTCATCTGTACCTAATTCATTTTGTTGTGACTTTAAGATGGTAATGGTTAAGGTAACTTTATTGACATTACAGCAAATGTTAGGAAGTTGCCTCGGTGCACTCGGGTCAGACACAACACCAGAGGCCAGAGTTTTGCTATTCAGCAGTCAGATGGCCTCAGGAAATGAGCTTCGTTTAAAGCTTAGTTGTCTGTACTTCTTCCCAGAAGGCATTTTTTCAAAGAGGGATGCTGCAGGGTGAGACTCATCCCTTAATAATGTTCAGAGCTTTTTGGTGAAGCCGAACTTTATAAACTGAAGAAAGTGATGGGAGCGAGTAGCCAATAATTTTAGCTGCAGTCTTAACTTTCTTCTCTTACGCATTTGGTTCAATTATATTTAATACTAGAAAAAGTTAGCACACTTTGCGTGATGATGCAGTGTAATACTGGACCGTAGCTTTCCTTATGATGCCAAATTTCCTCAGTGGAGAAAGACTGTAGGCCTGTGGAGCTCCAACATTTACTGTGACTGGCTTTGAAAAAAAGTGTTGTTAATTTTAACCACGTGCTTCCTGTCCTGCAAGTAATCACAGATCCAGAAGCAAATGGTCTCTTTTGACCTCTGCTGCCCTCAGCTTTTGAAAATGTTTCTCTGGAATTAGGCAATTAAAAGTAGATCTATAATCAGTTATTCAGGCACACACAACCTTCAGGTCAATCGCACCTTAAATAAAGACACATTCCACCCACATGTAGTTTAAATTAAACAGCTCTCTGCCTCCTGTCTTTTTTTTTTCTCCACAGTCCTCTGATGTTTTTACAAACTGAGGTCAGACTCAGGTTGCGTTTGGTCCAGTTACAAGTCTAAAAAAATACAGGACTTTGTCAATAAAAATGTTTTTTTGAATCACTATAGAGCTGAACTCTTACCATTCAGATGTGTCTGTGGGGTTTTCTGCCCTCAGTGGAGAGAGCGGCGCAGGGAAAACAGAAAGCACCAAGCTGATCCTGAAGTTCTTGTCGGCCATGAGCCAGCACTCCTTGGAGGTGTCGTCCAGAGACAGGACGTCACATGTGGAGGAGGCGCTGCTAGAGAGCAGGTAATTATAGTTTTTATCTAGATGGTAACAGTCTGATTACCAGAGAACCCCTGTTTGTCTCCTGGTTAATGGACCCTGCTCCTTCTTCCCTCCACAGTCCCATCATGGAGGCTTTTGGAAATGCCAAGACGGTCTACAACAATAACTCCAGCCGCTTTGGGAAGTTTGTCCAGCTGCATTTCTGCCAGAAGGGAAACATCCAGGGAGGCAGAATTGTTGACTGTATCCTTTTAAAACCCACTTAGTGTTCAGTGGCTGCCACTTCCTTTCACTGCGTATTTCCTACCCACTGGGTTTAATATGTACAGTAGGAGGGAAGTGGTTGAGATTAAATGATAAATAATTCATGCATTATTTTTGCTTCTAATATATAATTACAGTATTACGCAACAAACCTGGAATAAATGTGATTTCAAGTCTTAAAAGTATTTTTGATGTAATCAGCCATTTCCAGTCCTGTGCTTGGTTGTTCATGTAAACAGAGATTAATCCAGTAATTTATGCACAACTTTGGTCTCCAGTATTTTTGGGAACTATCTCGTTTAGCTAGAGACTAGAAGGTTAGTTTAATCTTTAAAATCCAGACATATGCTAACTAGCTGGCAAACAGGGTGAGAACATTTTGACTCTGACTGGTTTTTGCCTTGACTGGAGCTTTTTTTGACCACAGACCTCTTAGAAAAAGTAAGTGTCCTTCCTTCTACCAAACCTGTCACTGCACATACGTCTTTTTAGTCATCCTTGAAACCTCCTATAGGCTAGAAAAGTGGTTAAATCTCTGTGTGTTTGCCAGCAGCAGTGGCAAACACACATAACCTCATTGGGTTGCTAAAAATCTGTGGTTTGAGAAGTTTCTGAAGGTTTTGATATGTTGTTTTGTGTTACCACTGGACTCGATGACGTTTTAAACTGACCACAGCTGCTGTGAAACTACACATTTTTTATACTCACCTTAGTAGCCAACCGATGTGCAGTGTTGGATGTTCTAATGATCAATGTGTGAACTTGTGTTGATGTGAATATGCATTTTGAGTAAGACTCCCTTCTCCTCTTCAGAATCGTGTGGTCCGGCAGAACCCAGGGGAGAGAAACTACCACATTTTTTACGCCCTGTTAGCAGGAACCAACAGCCAGCAGAGAGGTGAATAAGAAAGTCTCTTCCCTTGTCGTATCGGAACTTTTCAAACCTAGCAAGAGATTTTGACGATGTCTTCTACATGTGATAGTACAGTGTGTGCATTTTTGTTTCATTACAGACACGTTTGGGTTGAGCCACCCTGAAAGCTATTACTACCTGAGACAGTCCAGCTGCTTCGCCGACAAGACAATCAATGACATGGGCACTTTTCAGGATGTTCTGGTATGCAGGACACTGCTGTTTTGCTCTGGGACCTATGAGAAAGCAGGGAAACACACTTGAGAGGCAAATGTTTGATGTTAATAAATTGATACTGATGAAAAATGTATTTTAGGGCTAAGTACTACTTCACGTAGTCATAGGAATTAAGTTAAGTTTGTGGTCATTATTTTTAAATTGTATACAAACACATAGATTTGACTTCACCTTAACCCCCTAAAAGTTCCAACTCATGGGTCACTTATTTGTTTTTTATCAGAGCTTTCAATCATCCAGTATTTGTGAGAGAATCTTGATTTAAGACTGTTTTGTTTCTGTCAACATTGCTGCAGACATCTGTGCAGTTGTTCAGTTTCACCATATATTTGCATGTTTAAATATGCATTCACTACATCTTCACTGCCAATTACCTCTTCTATAAACATATATTTCTGCATGGAGCCCACTCATTCATTTATCCATAACCACAAATTAGTAGTAAACTCTGTGAACATTTGATCCTGGTGAGACTGAAAAGAGAAATTCCTGCTGCCAAACACAAACCAGCAGACACGTCGCTTCAAATCGGTCCAAACCTCCAAAATATCCCAAAAGACTCATCCGCTGCTGAAGACAGATCGTAACTAATGGCAGCTTTCAGAGATATTTTCAGTCCAAACCCAACAGAAACAAAAGTCAATCAGATGCCGCCTCCCTGCAGCAGGATCATGAAACTTGTGCTTTCAGAACGCCATGAGAACGATGCAGTTCACAGAGGAGAACATCGGGGAGATCCTGCGCCTCCTAGCTGGGATCCTTCACGCAGGGAACATTGAATTTGTGACGGCTGGAGGAGCACAAATTTCCTCTAAATCAGGTTAGAGAAGCCATCGTTAACATTCTCTGAGCGTGTTTAACTGTTAAAATGTTATTTAATGTTATTTGACCTTTGTGTGTCATCAGCCCTCTAATGTCACGTTATCACCGGACTGAGATGTATATGTAAATGTATTAAATATTCAAGAATTAAAGGTTTTAAAATTCTCACATGATGAGGTTTGTGTCCTCTTGATGTCTGCAGCTCTCTGCCGGACGTCCGACCTCTTAGGGCTGAATTCTGATCAGCTAGCTGAGGTTTTGACCCATCGGTCCATGATCCTCAGGGGCGAGGAGATCTCCACACCGCTCACTGTAGAACAGGTCAGGAGCCTCAACTGTATAATACTGTAGAAACAAAACCTCTACATTTCCACTCACATGACGTTAAAAACTTTCACTTCACATGCGAATGTAGCTCAGTAGATATCTTTCCATCTATCTAGGGTTAATTTCCCAGATCCAACAAAACAGAGCCACACAACACATGATACAACTGTAGCACAAACCCTGACTGATAAACATAAAGTGGAAGTGTAATAAACAGATTGCACAGAAGAGGAGCATCACAGTAGACTAATGCTAATTTGAGTATTACCATAATTGTATGATAAGAGCAATACTGTACGAACACGTGGGCAAAATTAATTAATTTGTTTATACTGAAAATTTTAGGAATCAGCAACTCCCAATTCGGCAGCTCAGCAACCACATTAGCTGGATCGAGCTACCTTTAGCAAACATCACCAAGTACAGTTACTCTTATTTTAGCATGAGGGGGGTTCAGTTCATGTAGGCAGAACAAAACAAACACTAGGCAAAGCATTGTTTGAGCTTTCTGCCTGTTATCTGATTGGTTTGTCTGTTTGGAGCTTCTGAACGCCTGCAGGGGAGCTGTGAGCCCAGCCCCGACCTGTTCCCTTTGTGTAGAAGTAAGCACAGGTCTTTAGGTAACTGGGTTCATGTTTTCCTGCTGATTCATCACCAGCTTTAGGAAATAAACAAACAGCTCCTGCAAAACAGTTTCCTGCAGGAGTCTCATTTTTAGAAGCTGTTATCATTAAATGTTTGGACGTTATACTTGAAAAATGATTCATCAGTGAGTCTGCAAACTCGATAACTCACGTTAACTAACTCGATCAGGTCAATAATCACACTTTCACTTCATAATGAATCACAAGCAAGAAATAAAAACATTTCTTATACATAATGATATGATGATAATTATGTTAAATTTGCTTCACGACCACTAAAAAGACTGTTTTATGCTCCTACTGCCATAAGGTGTGTGGTTTACAGAAAAGCTATTTAAAACCCCTTTTTTTTTTTTTTTTTTTTTAGCAATAATTTTGTGTGATTGACATCTATCACATTATCATATCAGTAGTATAGTGTAAAACAAATCAAACGTTAAATTTGTTCATTCTGACTTTTCAATAACCTTTAAACCACTGATCTCTGACAAACTGTGATTTTTTTTGTTCTGCTGCACTGACGTTTGCCGCTGCTCCTCTACAGGCGGTGGACTCCAGAGACTCCATGGCCATGGCACTTTATTCACAGTGTTTCAACTGGATCATCCGCAAGCTCAACAACCGCATCAGGGGCAAAGAAGACTTCAAATCCATCAGCATCCTGGACATCTTTGGATTTGAGAACTTTGATGTGTGTTTGGACCAAAGGAAAAATTACCACATAAAATATACATAAATCACTTTTAGACATACTAACTGAAACTTATTTATTTAGCTATTTTTGTGTATCTAATATGAACCTACAATCTAATTACCATCAGGGATAAATAAACTTTATTACATGTAACTAAATCAAATTAAATTCCAATTCTACACGCTCGTTTAAACTCACCAGTATGACCTTATTTCTTCTCCCCTCTGTTTTATTTTAATCATTCTTTAATTGTTAATCAAGAAATGAGTAAACACACCTCGGGGATCTCTCGTTTTTCAGTTCATTAACTCTCCATCTTTGTTTTCCGTGTCTCATGTCTCCCTCATTTTGTTCCCCACAGGTCAACCGCTTTGAGCAGTTCAACATCAACTATGCAAATGAGAAGCTTCAGGAATATTTTAACAAGCACATTTTCTCCCTGGAGCAACTTGAATACAACAAGTAGGTGGAGGTTTTTCACGTGTGGTGGATCATTTTATCTTCTTCACGGTATCTGACATGATGTAGAAATATACAAAAATAAGGCAAAAATCATTTTCACACTGACGCATGATGAATGAGCTGTAATTATTACATTTTTTATGCCTTTTTTAGTTTAATTAATTAAACATTAGCCTCCAGAAAGTTGTACAGTGTATCATACTGTATGATCTATATGATACACATTTGATATTTATTTTCCAATCAATGATCAAATAATCTTTAATTTGATAAAAGTGAAACTTAAGCTGCACACCAAAGGTTAACTCTCCGTGAGAGGTTAAAAGGGTCATTGCTGCTACATAAGCTAGGCTGGTTACCTCAGCAGGTGTTAATTATACTGTGTTGTATTATATTGTACTGCATTTAAATACAAGTTCTGGTATTTTGAACATTGTACAGAAATGTCTATACCGTAAAAAAAAAAATCAAAAACTTTTGGTCCACAGAGATTCCTGGTGGTGGTGAAATTCCCTCTTTGCTTCATTTGCTGTTGTAAATAGTCTCTGATGTGTCGTCTGTGCCTGATTTCTGTAGGGAAGGTCTGGTCTGGGTTGACATCGACTGGATGGACAACGGAGAGTGTCTGGATCTGATTGAAAAGGTGCACGGCTGATCCGAAATGCTCGCTTCATTTGAGAACTTAAGATGATGATACTGTTGATGAGTGTTCCTGTAAAACAAACAATCAATGGAGGTGATATCACTTCTAATATTTCGCTAGAAAGCAAAGTTTTTGGAAGTGGTTCATCAAGATGACGATGACGATGGTGGTGATGATGACCATGATCTCTGTGTTTCCATAGAAACTGGGCCTCCTGGCACTGATGAATGAGGAGAGTCACTTCCCCAAAGCTACAGACGGCACTTTACTGGAGAAACTCCACAGCCAGCACTCGGTATGTCTCCGTCGAATATGTTTCACTTGACATTTTCTCCGCTCAGTCTTTCATTCCACACATTTATTTTGTTTTAGCACCTGTTTCCAACACGACAGCGATCCCTGTTAGCGACTTCTGGCCGACAGCTCTACACATTTTTCACCTTTTGTGATGATATTACATAGAGAAAGATGTGTTTGTCAAAAGTGTTTAACTTCTCTTGCTGCAGAAAAACCCTTTCTATGTGAAACCACGTGTTGCTGTGCACAACTTTGGAGTCAAGCACTATGCAGGAGAGGTAGGAGCTGTCTGTCTATTTTTTATTTTAATGTTGCTATATATAAAAGAACATATTATTGTTTAATGTGTAAAACATTTTTACAGGAAACACCTTCTGTTAAAAAGAGCAAATCAACTCCTCTGGTCTTTGTCGCTGTAAAACTCTCTGCCTCCCTCTTGTGGCTCGTTGCAGGTGGTGTACGACGTGAGGGGGATGTTGGAGAAGAACAGAGACACCTTCAGAGATGACATCCTCAATCTGCTGAGGGAGAGCAGGTAGGCTGCAACAATTCCTGCCATTTTTTTTTTCCAATTAAAGAAGAGGCTTGCTGCAACAAAGAACTGATTCTCATTTCTACTGTGGCCCCACACGTCTGCATATTTTGAGGTTAAGGCTGGAATCAGTTGCTCGGTAGTGTTACAGAAATAAACAGCGTTGATTAAAAAGTTTGTTGTTTTTGTGCTATGATAGTTTCATAATACATAAAAATAAGAATATAGTATTATTATTATTATCTGTGGCCCTTGGGGAACACATATTTTATCTGCAGTCATTATTAAATTATGAATCTCTCTTGTGCTGTAGTCATATTTCCACTAGTACTGAATCCGTGTTTGTTTACTCCGTGCAACTTTCACATCAGGTGTTTTCTGTGTGCTTTCTGTTTGTCAGGTCGGACTTTGTCTACGACCTGTTTGAACACGTACTGAGCCGAAACAAACAGGACACTTTGAAGAGCAGCTCCAAGCACAGGCGGCCCACGGTCAGCTCCCAGTTCAAGGCAAGTCCCAAAAAAATACTGTCGGTGTTCAGTCTAAATCTAAATACCATAACGAGCTGCACAAACAGAACAGAGGTCACTGATCTTTAACTATAAATTGCATAGAAATACTTGATTTTGTCAGTTAGTGCTGACAGTAGTTATAGTAGTAGTAGCATCAGCAGCTATAATAGTAGTAGTGGCAATAGTTATAATAACATTAGAGGCAAAAGTATTCCTAATTGTGGTCATAGTGACCATAGTATTAATGTTTGATAATAAAGTGTAAGTAATGGTAGACGCAGCAACTTGTAGTAATAGTAGTAGCATCAGTTGTGTTTTTGTTAGGAGGGTAGTAATACTTGAGCACTGTTTCATACGTGATAGTCAAGTCAAAGTTCTTCACATTGATTTCATAAAATCAAACATCCCAAGACTTCAAATCAAATATGAGAATGCAAAAATGAGAAAACTAACTTTTACAAATAGTAGTGGTAACAATTACAGTAGTAGTAATAGGAACTTGATGAAAGTGGTTTTTTACAGCGATATAATTAACTGTTGCAGTACTTGTAGTAGTGCTAGATATAGCAGTAGAGATATTTGTTGTGGCAGCAGGTATTTTTGTAAAAAAAAAAGTAGTACTATTGATGGTGGCAGTAGTTCCTTTACTAGGAGAAATATGAAAAGATTAGTAGTAGTAGTAGTAGTGGTAGTAGTAATAGTCAGAGCCTCTCAGTAGGTCTAATTCTACCTCTGCTACAATCTGTAGTAGCAGAAATATTAGTACTTATAGTAGTAAAAGTAGTAGCTGTAGTAATAATAGTAATGCTAGTAGTAAAAGACGTGTTTGTGTTGATTTTGTTGCAGGTTTCTTTGCACTCGTTAATGGCCACACTCAGCACTTCCAACCCGTATTTTATTCGATGCATCAAACCGAATACACACAAGGTGAGTGCTCTTACAAGTATTCATGGAGACACATGCGTATTTGTACACACTCCTACACACACTCCCACACACACACACAGTCACCATTTTGCCTTTAGCAAATATCAGCAGGTCAGGATGTCAGACAGTATCACAGAGAATGTGTGTGAAGCGTTTGTCATTTATTAATCAAACAGTCCTCCCCCACCCACCGCCCGCAGATAGGAATGAGAAGCGTCTGGCCCTTTTGGGGCCCTTTGACACCCGGTTGCCTAGCAACAGGCTGAGGCAGTAGAGGATTCAGTGCTAATGTACACAAATGCTATACAGCAAAGAGCGGTGGCATTGACAGTCTGACTGGAGATAATCTGTGTTAGCAAAATACTGTATGTAATTTATGTTCATAGTATGGTGAGATCTGTTTTAGCTAGTAGAAAATAAATCAAACATTTTCCACAGGGAACTTGTGAGAAGGCCAAGGTTCACCTTTTATTTTTTTTTATTCTGAAAAACTGTGAAGAATGCTTGATGTATTCATTTTGTTCAGAGCATTCAGAAGATACAAAACTTTTAATAAAAAAAGATGCTTTAAACCTTTAGACCCTCCAGCTACTGGATGTATTGGAAGTTCCAGCTGAAAACTGACAGAAAAAATCTATTAGCATGTTTCACCTAAAGAAAAAGCAAAGATAAAAATCAAGTATGAGACACTACTGAAAACTGAAACTTGATTGAAATTGATTCAAATTTTATTATAGTTAATCATTGTTCCTTTGAGAGGATCTGTAGGTTGAGCCAGGGGTTTGTTTTTATAGTTCATGCTCAGTTTGGTGGTTGTTGCTTCTTTGCACCAACCAGACTCCACATTATTTGTCCTGTATTTTATTTCTGGCTCTTGTGACTTGAGTGATGAAGTGGAAACATCCGTTCTAGGTGACGTCACATGTTCGTGTACAGTGTGCGGTTTAAAATCTCCCCAGGCTGTCTGCGTATTGACTAACTCATTGTCAGGACTATTCTTACATCAGTTTCTTGTCGATATCTGCATGGTTGCCTTGTTGACTCATTAGCAAGATCATTGCAAACCTTGAATGTGTCAAATGGAAGTCAAAATACTGTCATCATGGAATCAGTCACATTGATTATTGTAATTATTGTTAGATACTAAGTCCGGTCGTCAGTGATGGTGACGATTTTTACAAAATTTTCTTTCTTGTTCCACCCAGGATTTATGCTTCCAGTACAGTTATTTTCCTTCTGAAAATCTTTTGGCAGTGATTAAATCAGAAGCTTTTTAGGTGGTATATTTCATCCTCGCTCACGTTGGAGGACCTGGGATCTTGTATAGTGGATATAAGCAGCAGAAGTGAAAAGAAATGCTGTTGACTGAGAATGCATCATTTTATTCACAAAAAATCAAACGGATACTGACTTTGGAGTTTGTTGCACCGCTGCCGCATTAGGTAGCATTGCATTGTTAGGTGTTTCTGTTATTTTGTCCACCCCCTGTACATTCACACGCCTCATTCCTCAGCTCAGGCGGCTGTGACGGAGTCAGACGTGAACACTGAATGTTTGTGACGCAGAGGCGAAGCATCAGTGAGGATTTTTGTGTTTGAGTTTTTCTCTCTGACATCTGTCGGCTTTTTATTCTCAAACACACAGAGGGCCCCTCTGTCCGGCTCACTGTGTGTGTGTGTGTGTGTGTTTGTACATCAGCCATCTATGTAGGATGACTGCTTCCATATGATTTTACATGTTACTGTTTAGATATTCTTTCTTTTTTCAGTGATAGCTGTTACAGTACACAATAAACTGGAGGTGAAGAAGATTAAATATATTTTTGTACAGATTCTTATAATTTAGACACTTGTAAAAGTCTTACATGACGTACAGTTAGTCTGACTGCTGATCAAAAAGAAACAAATAGATGTAACAATGTACAGTAAATTGATAATAATTAGATTATGAATCCTGTGGTCATACTAGAGGTGAATAGTTAAATGGGAAGTTTTCTTCTTTTTTGGTGGATGGATAGATGAGATACTCACACGTGGGTATCTTTAGTGTCCTGTGGGAGACCAGCTGGACAGCTGGCGTGTTTTTACGAGGCGAAACGCGACCGTCTGGACTCCAATTTTGATCGAATGTTAAACAAGGCTGGATGATGACTTTTGAATGGAGCTTAATGTAGTGAGGGAAGAAATGGGGAAAGGGGGGAGTGGGGGGGAGGTCTGCCCCTGGGGATATAGAGGTCAGAGTGACACGGCACGCGGCCCCGAGAGGGAACCCTGTCATCTGCCTGTTTGACTCTGAGCAGGTGTCAGAGGAGCGGAGGGCACAGAGATGATGCTGTGTGAGCGAGAGGATGTTTCTATTTCTTGTTTTTATTTTGGGAAACGCAGATGATTTGGAAAGTGAGAATATTTTGGGATGTGAGGAGATGTGGACTAATAAAGGGACTTACTGAGAGCTGCAGTCTTTTGAGTGCAGTGATGTTACAGCAGACGTTAAGCGGAGTCTCTGTGGAAATATCAATATATTGACTGAATGTATAATAGTGTGGACAGACCACAGTAACTACAGCTAGGACACACACACACACACACACACACGCACGCAACTGGGCATGCACTGTGGTTTAACTGTGTAGAAATCTGCCAGAAGATGAAGTTTTTTAAGCAGGTTGTGTATTAATCAGCAACAACAGACGTTCTACTTTTACCACTTAAAGAAAGAGCTGTCGAAAACAAAACATCCAACAGTTTTTCATTAACTCTGGATGATAAGTAAATGAAGACTTTACAATATTTCATTAGTGTTTGTGATTATAATATATCAAATTTGTTATATTTTTCTGATATTCAGACTTTGCGTGTGTGTGTTCTTAAAAGCTGCCATTCGGGCGTATGGCGTTCAGTTTGGGTAAAAGGATGGCAGGCAGGCAGATGTCAGCATTTTCTTTTGTGTGTATCACACACATTACCACCAATTTGTGCACCCACACACACACACACACACACACACAGTCACTCGCTTGCACATAAAAAGCTGTCATCTTTATCATCACCAAAGCAACCTCATTTTTCCTGCAGGCAGCATCATAGTGTGTGTATGTGTTTTGACAGTGATGACAACACATTGTGGAGCCTGATAAGAGTCTATTGATGTTTGTTCTTGTTGTCATCAGGATTGGACCTGCGTTGACAGCACGTGGTGTGTTTTTGTGCACAGACACGCACTGTTACACACATCTCTGCAGTGACAGACAGTAATCGGTTTAAACGACAATCTGTGACATGTTCAGATAAATGAATGGCTCTGTCTGATTTCTTGGTCCCTGCGATGAGTCAACCCGCTTGTGAATCTGGATGAATCTGATGTGCACATCAGCAGTTGGGTCATAATTTTCCACCAAAGCATGTGAGCAGAAACCAATATAATCCTTAAACAAGTCATATTTATACTTTGTTTAGTTGAAATATGTTAAGTTGTGTCTTGTACTGTACTGTACCAATGTTCAATTCAGGAGTTATTAAATACAGTTTGCATGAAACCTGTCATTTAGAAAACTGCCGACCTTGCGACCGACTCTACCTTCTGAACCACAGCAGGAATGAAAAGAGACAAAGCTTCTCATGACTGAATTTATTCCACTTTTGTAGCCAGGATTATCATAGCAAAATAAATACATACTTAGATTAATAGATATATAGTAAAAAAAAAGAAAGAAATGAAACTAAATGTAGGAACAAACAAGAAATGCTGTTGTAATATGAATGAATGGAAGTGTTTCTATATTCCAACTTAGAAGCAATTGATAAAACTGCACATGGACATGCATCTATTTTACTATTTTACTGTGTCACTGTGTAAAATATGTCATGATAACATTAGGAAAATGATAAATTAATAAAATCATGTACATGGAATGATACAGGAGTAGGTTGTTCAGTCCAGTTCAGCCAGTTTCAGAAGCGTCATCAGACCAGTTTGCAGTTAGCGGACACAAAAGTCTCCACAACATTTGAATATAAACAGCCAACAGCCTTTTCTCTCTCTCTCTCTCTCTCTCTCTCTCTCTCTCGGACCCTACAAGTGGCCTGCACAAATTAGCCTCAGCAGGAGACGCATCACCATGGGAACCACAGCCCTCCCTCTCCTCACAAAAAGGGGGAGTGGTGGAGTTGTAGGCTTGAAAGCCTTTGTTTGACTCTGTGGTGGCAGAGTGTTCCTGTGTGTGTGCGTCTGAGTCCGTCAGTGTGCTGTGGAGATAGAGGTGGGCTTTGGGGAAGTTTTCTGGCTTTTAACGTTTGTCTCTGATGTGGGGGGGGGAACAAACCCTGAAGGATACGGAGCGGGGAGCTACGATGCACGGTGAGACTTGATGCGTGTTGTAAATGGGAAGCGGTGCCTTCAGGTGCATGCTTGTTGCACAGGGTAGAAGCATCCAGTGAAGGGTTTCAGTGCTGTGGACTGAGCTGAGGTGCAGCAGTTTGTCTTAGGACACATCATCAATCCGGGAGTTTGATTTCCAGTTTTACGCACAGAAAAGTTTGTCAGTGACATAAAGGTAGAACAGATGCTTCTGGTGTAAATATAGGAAAGAGCTTTACATGATTAGGTTGTGCATTTTAATGTATAAAGGTGTTTTCGGACTGACATCAATCCATGTTAAACTCTCCTGCTCTGTCAGTTTTCATTTTTGGACCAAGGCAAGAGATTAAAATGATGTTGTATGCATCATTAAGAGCAATCTATATTGAGTTGTGGAGTTTTTAAATGATATGTAGCTTAAATGAGATACAGTCTGGTTTTCGGTGCTTTGTAGATTCTGTCATCCTTAGAAATGAAGTCACATTCTGAGCATATGCTTCTTCCAAAGGAGAAGCAAATGTGTGTTTCTTAATTAATTTCAATGCAAGAATTAGTCTCATTAGTGTCATAAGAGTTTTTTACTAACACACACTGGCTGAGCACACAGTCTCTGTCTCACAGTCTGTCCTGTTTATTGTCATGTTAACTGAACTCAAAGTATGAAAAAACACACTTTGGACTTAAAGAAGGAAAAGGAGCATTTGAGTTGCAGCCTGCAGGCCTATGGTTTGTAAATGCTTGATGATCATTGTAATTGAGCTCGTAGGACAAAACATGAATGAGGTTGAATACATAATGAGGAGACTGTGTAGTTAATGGCATGATAATGAAGACAAAGCTGTTTGACTGATGCTTGGCTGGTGATCATTTTGTAATGAAAGCTCAGTTAGAGTCGAGATTATATTAATATCAGCCTCCTCCTTTGGTTTTGTCTCTCATGCTATGGTTACATTTTGTGCCAGGATTAAGAGAAGTGGATTTCTTGTTTTGATATGAATCTCTCGTTTTTTATTTAGCTCCGCAAAAGTCACTTAATGCCAAATCAGGGCTTCTTTCACTGTGTAGACATAGTGCTGCGAAAATGAGTCAATAATTGTATAAGCTGATAGATCAGTTACTCCTGCACGTAATTTATTAATTTAAAAATGTAATTTTAAACATTTGCTTGATTACCATTTCCTAAATGTGAGATTTTTGTATGATTGTAAATTGAGTGTTGTTGGGTTTAGAGCTGTTGGACACATCATAATAGATGAAAATTGTCATCAGCTTGAGTTGAGTCTAGTGTTGATTTAAGTTTTTGTTCAGTAGTGAACCACCACTTGTGAACTGATGTTCTTAGATATTAAGATAACTTGCACTAAGAAGATAAAGGTGATGTTCTACACAGCTAATGTGAATGTAATTCCACAGAAGTTCTCTGTTTATCTTTGTATTAATTGGTGTCATCTCCGTGGCACCACCACTGCAGGCTCTCTTTGTGTCACTGATGTTTCAGAGAAATTCAAGCCAACAAGAAATCTCCTCTTAACTGGGCCAGTCCTAAGTCGAGCAGGGTCAGGGATTTAGGTTGGATTTACGCCTTTCTATGAGCAGAAACATTGTTCCAAAGATTCCCCAAAAACTCCTACTGCTCCCCTACCGAGTAGTGAGTGGTAATCCCTGCTGGCTCCCACATTCAAAACCTGGATGCTCAGAAGCAAAAAGGAGACGTGTAACAAAAACCACAAAGCTCTTTGGGTTTTCAGATGTTCTTAAAGCAGGAATGTTGATCCTTACAACATATTTAAACACCTTAAAGGTAGAAACATTTATTGGGCAAAAAGACCAAATGATTTTTGCTTCTGAAATATGAAGATTTGCTGCTTTTCTCTGTGAGTATCACTGTAAATTGAGTTCCTGTGGATCTTGGAGTGTTGGTCGGACAAACGTTATTACAAGGTGCCACATGGGATGTAGGTGACTATACAGTGTGGCATAAATTGAACACAGTTGTTATCCTCAAAGTACAGGTTTTGAGTGAAGTGTTGTAAAACAAAGGATAAAATTCTGCACTATAACAAACACTAATTACCAGTGATCACCTCCTTTGTCCAGTGAAAACTGGACTCACCAAAAGTCATCAGATACGTTCTGGGTAATGACGTTGTTATCTCTCACTGCCAAGCACTGCCACAACAATTACATAAGTAGTTGTAAAGTAGTCCACACGGTATCCAGATTAAAGTATTTTGACAGCGGTGTTTCTGACCTTGGGTCAGATCTCTTAGATTAGTTTTCAGCACTGACAGTATTACATTACTCTGATCTCCACTAGTACAGACTTAGCTCCACTAATATTAAATTCTACAAACCTTTTATGGCAGATAAATCGAATTTTGACTTTATTTGCTTCCCCAACACTGAGTTGCTCAACCTCCAGTATGTAAATGCATGTTAGAGAGTGACAGAATATTTGGTGAAAATACACATGAACATACAGACTGATCATAGTGAATGAGTAAGACTGAGGATTGTGCATTGTCCGAGCTCTATCTTGAAGGATGGACAGCTCATCCTGAGTTTGATTGTCTCCCCGTGTTTGCCTTTTTCCCTCTTGAAGGTTCCCAACCCCCTCGGGAGCAGTCTACCACGCCCCCTTTTGTCCTGCTGAATGTCCCGTGCTCCGAGTCTTTTAGCAGAGAAGTTAGGCTGAGAAAGACACTGAGTTTACTCCTCAGGCTATTGTCGTCCCCATCCCTGGAGATGCCAGAGATGGTCTGTCTGCCTCTAGATGCTGGTTTACATCACTGTTGTTGTACTGAGCTGGTGGGTTGTTGGACTCCAGATAGTCTTTTTCTAAAATATTGTATTTTGTAGCATTCAGATTTCCCATTAGAACGAAGGGGTCTTAATATACTAAAATACATGGGGTGGCAACCAACCTTTAGCCATAAACAGAGTCTAATCTGCTGCAGAATAGTGGCTGCACAGACAATAACAGTTTAAAATTTTACAAAATTTTGATAAACTTGATTTGTTTTCTGTACTCTGTACTTTCTGAACCCTTTTTTATTTTGCACAAATACTGTAGTCAGTCAAATAGCATGAATATGTGTAACTCCCCTTATGAGTCTCTGCTGCTGCTTTGTTTCATTCACTGCTAAAACACTGAATAGAAAGGACAGAATGAACTTTTCTAAAATGGAAAGTATCGTTGAATGAAGCAGGAGAGTACACTTCTTTGACTGCAGACAGTTTTTATCTTTTACATTGACAGAAATGACACCCCAGCAGCGCTTTGACCCAGCGTGAAACTTCTCCCGATTGTGTTTCAGAGAAAGAAATAAAGATAGACAAGGAGAGACTGAGTGATATCATTCTCCTGGCCTGTCAGGCGACTGTATAAGACTTACAGAAAAGTCAAAAGAAAAGAAGCCTCTAAGAAGAGTAGCTGTTGACATCCCAGAAGCAGCTAGAATCTGAACAAAAAGAGGAAATGATAGATGTAGAAAAGAGGGGGTAAAGAAAGGCAGGAGGCAGAGGGCAGCTTCCTGACACCGCTCAGCTTTGTATCACTGCAGCGCGGCGCTATGCAAACCCAGGTTATGCTAATGAGGTCTACTCTGCGGCCAGTGGCAGTTAAAGGGCGCCATTCAATCACTCAGTCAAGATCTGGTAGTGAATTGGCCTGCCTTCATCTCAGCGGCTCAGATGGGCCATCAGGGGAGATGGGTGCTGAATAAAAGGGGCATTACTGTGAGTATGAAAGCACCCTCTTATTCTTCTGAGCACCCCTACGCCCACCGGGGCTAAAGGGTTAGAGAGCGGTCCCCGGGAAAATGGCTTTCACTGAATGCACTTCTGTAAGTAATAATGGTATCTCAATGCCAAGTGTGTTGTTTTTTATTTTCAGGATTGGGGGGGGGTTAACTTGTTGCTGGCTGCTGCCGTCATACATGTTTCTCTCTTTGAGTTCATAGTTGTATGGTGGTTGGGATGGATGGATGGATGTATGTGTATGTGCATGGAGGTTTAAAGGGATGGTAGGTTTTTATGGTTGAGCTGCAGACGTCATGTGACACAGTGACTGTTTCGACACTGGAAAGGATGTTTTTTATTCAGCTACTCAGTCTTCTCGCCCAACTCTATTGGTTTGGTTTCAAACGCACAATTCATACACATGATGCAGCTCTAAACTATTTTCTTGACCGTACAGGTGAAAGTTATTTCTGGTTGGTTCTGAAACGTAATCTGACCTCGGCGCAGAAATATTATTCTGACTCTGTTGGTCATTTTTCCTTTCAAGATGCCTGACCATTTTGACCAGACGGTGGTTCTGAACCAGCTCAGGTATTCCGGCATGTTGGAGACGGTCAAGATTCGACGCACCGGCTTCCCCATCCGGAGATCTTTTCAAGACTTCTGCTTCAGGTTGGTACCAGCTACACTGCACAATGTTGCTCAGTTCTCTAAAAACAGATATTCTCTGTTGAAACGCTGCACATTAGCAGCTTCAGATACCAAAATAGACTGCGGGTGTTAGATGAACCTAATGCACTTTTATTAGCAAAATAAAAATGAGATGCAAACAATCCTTGTCACTCCATCATCTGATCCACAACAGCACCAGATCCTAACCACTACCTTTTTTTCCACCTTGTTTCCAGGTACAAGGTCCTGATGCGGGGTGTGTTGATGCCGGATGACCCCAGAGGGAGCTGCATCCAGCTGTTGCACCTCTATGACAGCAGCAGGGTAGAGTGGCAGCTGGGCAAGACCAAGGTGAGAGACGGACCATATTCACTTCACATAAAGTTATTTTGTCAGGTTTGTGTCATCTTTTGCTGTTATTCTTGCATTTGAATCACGTAAATTTCCTCTTTGAGAAAGAAATGTTTGTCTTTACCATGAAGAGCAGATATTCTCTTGCTTCCTAGTAACTGACACCGAATTCAGGCTTATTATTTTTATAATTGAGGTCAGTTATATTTTAAGAACAGTTAAGGCTTCTTTGGTTAAGAAAAAACAAGGTGATAACAGAAAATCTGTTCTCGTCAGAATGTGGGAATCTATATTCCCACCAATTTGCATTTCCTGCCCGTCAGCAGTGAAAAATATCCCTTCTGCTCAGTTCTCTAGCCTATAATTGACTTTTTGCTGTCAAACCCTGAGCTGAATGTCCTAGCCTCCGTTCTGCCTCTGGCTATCACCACCTGGTCTGTATTCCCCTTGCTAACACGGAATACGATTGGATTCAGACTTCCTTCAATCCATTTGGCTGCACTCTACTCCCCTCGAGACTTACATTGTCCTCATGCGTCTAACAAATCCAGCTCGATGAAAGCATTCCAGTTCAGGTACCTGTGTGACTGCAGGTGTCTGTGTGTGTGTGTGTGTGTGTGTGTAAAATCATGAATAATTGACGTCCAGAGCACCTGAAGCATGGAATCCAACAGTTATTGGATCCAGTCTTCATCCCTTCGGTCTATCACTCTCTGCTTCCGCTACACCAGGTCAGGAAGAAAATACCTACTGCCAGCTCGTGTGTGTGTTGCAATGGGGAAATGACAGATGGGGACACAGATCCCCGATCACAGTGTGACTGTGTGATGCTGCAGGAGGTGGCAGTAGTGGAGGAAGTGTGGGTGGACAGACGGACCAATGAATGGTCATTAGTATGGGTATCTGTGTTTGTCGAGGACCAGCAAAGCCACAATGAATGAGATGAATGAGCATGTTTTTATGTTACACGCATGCTTTCATCATAACGTCCAAAAATAAAATATAAAAACATAAAAAAATTCGCTTAGCTCCATATTGAACAGATGGAAGTAAAGTAGCGTCGGCTGATTGATTCCAAAGCCGTACCCATCTGCAGATACTAAAATACTTTGTGTGTTTTTCACAAAGTCGAATCTTTAGCTCAAAATGTTTTAAAAATGGCTTCCACACCAATATATTATGTGACAGTAAACCTCATTGTCTGGTAACAGGTGTTTGTAACCAGAGTGATCAACAAAAATTAATCAAATAAACAAAATAGACCTGTAGTAAAATACAGTTACAGGCTACATGGCAAAAAAACAAGCAAGATATACTGAGCATAAAAGAACAAAAAGTAAAAAAAAATTAACCTGTAAACTTGCGTACATGGGGTCAAGCAACCATGAGCCAAAACCCTACTGAATAAAGCATAAACAAGCAGTTTAATGCGTATTAAAGTAAAGCACAAATGAAGCAGTGCCCAATTTGTATCCATGACTTGCCGGCAGAAGCACGTGTGTGACCAACAGTACAATGATAATCTGGATGATCTGCTTTAGAGCAACACTGTTAAGAGACAAAACAACAACAGATCCACTAATGTTCCAATCAATGATCAAACTTAACATAAGTGATTTTAGGAGACTGTGTCTATAATCCTTGATTTGTCACACATTGGTTTATGCTGCTAGTTGCAGACGTTTCTGAAATATGAATCACCTCTGCAGAGCATCTACTCGAGCCGTGACAACACCATGCTCAACGCAGAACCACAAAGCCGTTCCTTCTGCTGTGGCCCCCTGTAAACCCTTAATTCAATTCTATCTCCCTCAGAGGGATTCGTCCACTTTGTCCCACTGTCCCTCGCAGTGAGATTTACATCAACGCCGGCCTCCCAACTCCTTTCAGTCGTGACTATTGTCTGGGAATTGTTTTTTACAGCCTTAAACTTAATTTCCTGGAAGTGATGTGGCTCTGCTTGTTTGTCCCAGGGTTCTGTTCTCTCCACGGGGCTGACCTGTCACGGTGAGCGGCGCTCCCCAAAGGCCCCAGCAGCAAGAATCACAAGTGCGCCGCAGCTTAGCGAGGCTTTTGTTGCACTAATTAGCATAGTAATGATTAAAAAGGATTAGTTGTTCGAATCATTGGGATGCAAATGTGTGCACTCTTACATGAGACCGTACTTTTTTGTGCGCGCGTGATTCATGTTAGAAGTTGTTTCATAAAGTGAGGGAGGTGTGTGTGTGTGTGTGTGTGGGTGTGTGTGTGTGTGTGTGTGTGTGTGTGCGCGCGCGTGGTTTACTTGTGTTTCTTTGCATTGTGGCGACATAACTCTGATCACACATTGTGGGGACACAAAGAAATGGTCCCCACAAGTCTAACATGTTTTATGTGTGTGGTTTTGTAAGTACACTTGAGCTTGGAGAGCAGCTTTTCACAAGCACAAAAACACTCAAAACTCTGGTCTAAATATTGTTTTTTAAATATTCTTCATTCTTCAAATTTTATTTCTCAAACGTGGTTCAAACCCACAATGCATTAGTTTAAATTCTAGAGGCTTTGAACAGGCTAAATATTGGAGGAATGTGTAAAAACGATGCATAAGACTTAAATATTTAACATAACAGCTGCAGTATAGAATATATACAGTATGATACCATCAGATAGAGAGGAATAAACAGATTTTTATTGCTTCTGTACTGATAAATGTGTTTGGGAAAGCAACCAGAGGATGTACAGTAGGCCTATCTCACATCCAATGTACATTTACTATTCATATTCAATATTCTAGGCCTTCTTGTATAGTAGTAACTTTGACTACCACTACTGCTTCGCTGCTGCAGCCATACTTGGCCTTGTATTGGTAGCAGTTCATGTTAGCAGGATATTTTGTAGATATTGCTCTGCATCTTATTGAGTGAGTTGATGATTTTATGACTCCTCTCTACTTGTGCTGCTACATTTACCATTTCTAGCATTTACCATTATCCTAAAAGTACTGTTACTTTTGCTATGAATACTTATTTCACTACTGATCTAGTACTTTTCTTTTTACATCTGGATAAGGGAATTAGCAGAGTTTTAATCTGCTCTGGTGATTTATGGGTACGTGCTTGGGCATGTCATGTCCCCTTGTTAATTAACCTGCTCGTCAGTGACATCCAAGTCACCCCACCGAGTTTACATTTCCCCCGAAAATCTCATTAGTGCTTCACCGTAGAGGATTCAACACAGTGTCGCTCAGTCAACACACACACACACACACACACACACACACGCTACAGTACATCATTCAACAGGAGAAAGTCAATCTGCACTTCTGTACCCTCATAGCACCGTGACATTTCTACACCGTCTCAGTCGCCTGAGACCATGTCCCATATCTCATTTTCCTCCCTCCTTAATCGGATTAACCCTCACTGGGCCCAGTTTCTCTATCAGTGGAGGACAGCTTGGCTCCTGTATAGCAGGCAGCTGCACTAAGTGCCTGTGAGATCGGTCTTTTCACGCAGAGATGTAGCTGAAATCACTCGCCGCAGTAAATCGGCTGTCTTTAGCAGCATGGACAAAAGGATGGGGAGGATCTTGATTTGATTTGTGTCGGCCGCTTTGTTGAGTTCAGCCACTACATGCCTGTTAAATGGGGATGTTGTATAAAAAAGAAGAACAGTCTCTTTTTAATTCTCTTCATTTGTAGATCTTTTATTGAAGATGTGTGTGCAGTACAGCGTGGGAGTTAAATGTTAGTTTGTTCACCTTCTACTCCCTGCTTCATTTAAGAACATTAATTTTATAAATAGGATGCATCTTTTAAAGTAAACAAATTAAATTGAAGAAATAAATATCAAATTAAAAACACTGAATTAAAATGCGCAGTCATGCTGCAGAAATGATTGATGTTTGGCAAGTGGTGTGAAAAAACAGAGGAGAAGAATGGTTCGAACTGTAACCTGACCTACTGTCTTTTGGACTGATGAAAGGTTTTTGAAAACTCCACTGGATAAACTCCTACACGTTTAGCAGACAACTGTACTGTACTGTATGCAGTCTGCTGGTTGGACAAAACTAGAAATTTCTAATTGTCACTTTGCGTGCATGACACCTCTTGATACAGAAAAAATCTAAGAGAGAACAATCAAACGTCACAGCCCTATTTCAGGAAGAGATCTGAGGAAATAACCGTATCTATCCTTCTTTAACCTCTTCCTTCTTCCTCTTCTTGCAGGTCTTTCTTCGGGAGTCTCTGGAGCATCGCCTGGAGAAGCAGAGGGAGGTGGAAGTGCTGAAAGCAGCCATGATCATCCAGGCTCACGTCATGGGCTACATCGCCAGGTGCGACTCAAGTCATAGTCAAAACTCACCTCGTCAGCAGTTCATCGAAGAAACTGTCTTCATTCTAGTCAAACTTTCTGTTCTCCACGCAGGAAGCAATACAGGAAGTTGCTGCAGTGCATTGTGGTTATTCAGAAGAACTACCGGGCTTTCTACTGGAGGAGGAAGTTCCTGCTCCTGCGCTGGGCAGCCCTCACCTTCCAGAAACGTCTGCGAGGCCAGCTAGCCCGACGGGCCTACGGCCAGCTGCTGGAGGAGAGGAGGAGAAGTGAGGAGGAGGAGCGCCGCAGGAGGATGGAAGAGGAGATGGAGAGGTGAGTTAGTCAAGTTAAAGGAGCAGTTGGTGAACATTTTATATAAATTGTACCAGCTGTTGCTGTCATGTAACCCATTCTGCAGTTCTACTTCTCTATATATTGACTGTCTGGTGCTGTAGCTCCATTAGCCAGGAAAGCCGTTCCTCAAGTCTGCAAGTAGAATGAACAGCAACATCATGATTTATGAGACAAGGAAGCCACCCACAGAAAAGTCTACAGTATTAACAGAAAACCCAGGAATGGCTGGGCTGCAGGCAGGATTTTAGAAATGTAAAGGTGATAAATGAATCCAATATCCAGCTCCTACCATGACTTTATTTTTCACTTCATAATTAAGACTTCCATTCCACTGTTGAAATATGTTTCCTGTCAGTTTCCTTATTACACAAGTGTCTAAAGCCAGGGCAGAATTCTGGTGAAGAAACATTAAATGTCTCTACATTCATTACATTTTTAAAAATGTGCCCCAGTCATTGTTAGAAATAGTCATTAACTGTCAATTTGTATGTAATTTATGTATAAATCTAAAATTCCCCAGTTCCCAGAAACAATACTAAAGGTCTCTCTGATAGTAAAGTTATACTTAACAATGAATTTGTATGCAATTACGAATTAAAATCAGTATACATTTCTGTACTCTTACTTGCATCCTCTGTATTTAAATTTGCTGTAATGTTAATACTTTTTTGAGGAATGAAAATATATTTTCTTCCTGGCATTTACTGTCTGTATGCTAAATGGATTTTATGGGATTTTAATGCCACGCTGAGACGGGAAATGTAATTACTTGTGTTTTGGTAAATCCTATCTCTTACTATCTGTTCCAGTCAGCTGATGTCTGTCTGTTTGTGTCTGTGCAGGGAGAGACAGAGGCTGGAGGCTGAGAGACTCGCCAGAGAGGTATGATGAAACTCCTTAGTAAGGCATTAATTTGTGTGAAGAGGTCGATCATGTTTGCACCTGAGGCATTTCACCGATTATTTCTTTCCAGAGGAGCCAAGTCTCTATAGGCAAAACAAAACAAAAAGTTTTATTTTTTATTTTTTATCATATATAAATGACTTATTACAGTAAAGAAGAAAAACAAGGGAGAAAAAGCACATATTCTTATTCTTCAGTCTCCACAAAGCTACATTTTTACCATGAAATGTTATGTTCCTTGTGCAAGATAAGATCCAAAAAGTAATTCTTACGCTCACACTTTCTCTCATGTGTAATAGATTTATCACTCAAGACATTTTTCTTGATAGCAATAATATTTGTCTAAAGAAAAGTTTAAAGAAGACATTTATTCTGCCTAATATCCGATTATATCCAAAATGGTGTTTGGTATTGAGCACAGATGAGAGAGAAGTGAAAACACCAGATAATTTTTTAATTAGTGTCTTTTTTTTTTTAATCCCCAGGCTGAGGAGTCTAGAAGACTGGAGGAGATACAACGTGCTGAGCAGTTGGCCTCTCTGGTTTCGGCTCAATCTCAACATGCAGTGGTGGATGCAAGCTCAGCAGACATCCTGGAGGAGCTGCAGTCAGCAGAGACCATTGAGGAGGTGCCCGAAGAGGAGGAGGCAATCCGTCCTCATGAAACATCTCAGGTGGAGGAGATCCTACGACTGGAGCGGGAGATCCAGGCACTGCAGAGGCAGAAGGAGCGTCAGGAGCTTTCTCTGACCGAGGCCTCCCTCCACCGCCTGCAGTGCCTCCGTGACCAGGAGCTCAGGCGACTGGAAGACGAAGCCTGCAAGGCAGCACAGCAGTTCCTTGATTCGCTGAACTTTGACGAGATCGACGAGTGCGTGAGAAACATTGAGAGCTCCTTGGGAGTTGGTGAAGAGGATGAAAAGGAGAAGGAGGGTAGAGGGAGGAGAGGCAACGATGAAGAGGAGGTTGATGAAGGGTTTGGTGCTGACGATGAGGCCTTCAAAGACTCTCCGAACCCAAGTGAGCACGGCCACTCGGACGGCCAACGTACAAGTGGGATCCGGACAAGCGATGACTCGTCTGAAGAAGACCCGTATGCCAATGATGGTGTAATACCACCACTGCCGCCAACCACCGTGCTTCATCAGCCAATGCCTTTACCACCAATGCTCGCAGCCTGTCACAGCACCTCATCCAGTGGGGACTCAGCCTACTGCCTCCCCCAGGCTTCATCTGAGGCTCAGTCTGACGACTTGGTGGAGCTCATACCACCAGACGAAGATTCAGACTATGACCAGGACGACTATGACGAGGGTGCAATCGTATCCAGTGGCAGTGTGGCCTTCTCCAACCCTCGCAGTGGGCAGTGGTCTCCAGACTACCGTGGCTCTGTAGGCACCTACAACAGCTCAGGGGCTTACCGCTTCAGCTCGGAGGGGGCTCAGTCATCAGTGAGTATCCCTATAATTAGAGAGGATTAGAGGGGGGTCAAGTACAGCTATACTGTTGTACATGTTTTTAATTAGTTTAATGTGTACATATATGTTTTTAATTAGATTTTGTCAGTAAGTGCAAAACAAAGTTTAGCAAAGTGCTAAACTATGAAGCTATAAGCTCTAACTTGTTGATTTGCTGCAGTAATGTTGTGCTTACTTGCTGCCTTTCCATGTCTACCTTTGCACATCTAATTTGTGCTGCTGTTATTCTAGTTTGAGGACAGCGAGGATGACTTCGACAGGTTCGACACAGATGATGAGTTGTCTTATCGGCGGGACTCCGTCTACAGCTGTGTCACGGTCCCGTACTTCCACAGCTTCCTCTACATAAAAGGTAGCATGAGTGTGTGTAAAGTAGGGATGTAATTATTCTCCAAATCTAAGTTTTGGTTCAGATCCCAATTTTTGAGACACAGTTTGGTTAATACACAGTTCGGGTTATGAATTTTGGGGGGATTAGGGGCTTTCAAAAATACTTGCACTCCTGTCCTTGAATGCCTCACAACACGGATGACTAACAGTCTGTACAGTCCCTGAATGCAGCACACCAGCATATGCTACGTCTGACACAATGTTAGTTTCTTAGCCTGCGCATAAAGACATCAAATTCAATCAATACAATCAAATTCCTGGGATGTTGTATTAAGTTTGGATGCGTCAGGTAGTTGCTGTTGTTATGCAAGAGATGTCTCCCAACAAGTTGGCAGCGGGTTGGGTGCAGATGGGGTTTTGGAAAACAAAACCACGACACAAAGTCATGGATGAGTGTGATGCAGTTCTGGTCTTGGTTTGAGAACCATTGTAAAGGTAGTCATAGTGGTAGTCAATCCACTCAAACCTGCAACTTTCTATTACAAGACAAGAGAGGATTTCCCTTTAAAACAATAAAGCATCAGAGATTAATGTCGAAGAAAAAAACTTTTTCCACTTCAATCCTTCAATTCTCCCTAGAGAATATTTACAATGACATTAAAATGTCATAAAACATCCTTTTATGGGTGTGCCTTTCTCAGTCTGACATTGCACTTGTTGACCTAAGAAGCTGCTCTACAGTAGCAACATATCAAAGATAAGATGTTTGTTAGTGAGGTCCACTCAGTGGAGCAGGATCAATATTCATTAATATTTTTCTTTTCCCCTATTTTCAATCATCACATCAAATTCAGCATTTGAAATTTAATCCATCTGGAGTGCCAGCCCTTGTCATTAGAGATGTAACCGTTAAGTGTGAACACACAAGTAAAAGAAATGTCATATTTTCCTCTCCAGGTGGTCTGATGAACACATGGAAGCGGCGTTGGTGCGTTCTGAAGGACGAAACTTTCCTGTGGTTTCGAGCCAAGCAGGAGGCTCTGAAGCAGGGCTGGCTGCACAAGAAGGGAGGAGGCTCGTCTACGCTGTCCCGACGAAACTGGAAGCGCCGCTGGTTCGTGCTGCGCCAGAGCAAGCTCATGTACTTCGAAAATGACAGCGAGGACAAGATGAAAGGGGTGCTGGACATGCATAATGTCAAGTAAGGACTACCTCAAACATCTTTAATATGAGGTCATCAAAAAGGGTGGAGTCAGTAGAGTAGTTAAATTTCCAAACCAGATGAGGGCATCTGACTCCAGTTTTTAACTCCCACAAACAGTGTTTTTTTCTTTAGAGTTTTAAGTTTGGCAACAACTGAAAAAAAAGCATTTAAACAGGGAGTGATAGATAATGTCCTAGATGTCCTAGATAACGTAATTTTATTCTGTCCTGGTAGTGATTATGAAATGTAAAATTCTCTTAGAGACAAATTACAGTTCTACACATTCCAGTTTCCATTACATATTGCAGTATATTAGAGAAGATCACTTTTAGAGGTTTGTATTTGTGCTTCTTTTTAATGTCATGTGCAGAGAAATCATTGACAACACCGGTAAGGAGAATGGAATTGACATTGTAATGCCAGAGAGGATTTACCATCTCATCGCTGAATCTGCAGAGGACGCCAGGTAAGTTGTGTGTTTGTTTACATCACATATGTGCTAAGCTCCAAGCACTATCAAAAACATCTCCTCAAACAGTATTCATAACTAGACTTATATAGCACTTTTCATGCAGGGACGTAAGACTTAAAGATATTAAGAGAGGCATTCTTGTTGTGCATCAGTATAATCTATAACACATCACATGGTACGTCTGTGCTGTAATGTGGTCATACAGTAGATTAGTTCATGATGTCAGTATACACACATTATAGTCTTATATATTGTTAAATTAAATAGTACATTGTGATAACAGTGGTAATTCTGGACTCACTATTCTGCTATAGCTTCTCTGGTTCTGTGCATGTTTTTTTGGCAGCGGGTTCACAGCGCCAGCCTCTCTCACTCAGTATGAGCCAACATCAGCTCCATATGTCTAAGACAGAATCAGACTGAACACACAATTGCCATCGTTTCTGCTTTATAGCGTATGCACTGTTGGTGAATGAATTAAAACATCAGTGTAATTAATGGAGAGAAGACATTCTCAGACAAGTACGGGTGGATACCTGAAATTAGGGTTTGCGTTGGGTTCAGGCAGAAGTGTAGAAATTATGTTCACGTTTTGGTAGGATTCAGTCAGGTAGGTCGGCCTTTTGGCTAAATAGGTGCAACTACAGTTCAAAATGTGACTACACCAAACAAACAGAGGGCTGGAGCAGTCAAATGCCTGCTCTGTTTAATGGTCAGAGGAGACTCACATTCCTCTTTTGAGTCAAGTGTCAGTGGACACATGGGGGCCATACTAGAAAAGCAAAGCACAAACTCAACTGCACTGGGCTCGGATCGGGTTTGGATACGAGATATGTGGCTCGATCCATACGTAGATGATGTTGATTGGCATATATCTGCTTTACAAACAAAAAACAAGGTTTAAGATAAAATATTGTTTGTAACTATAAGATCAAAGTGGATCTGTGTACTAAATAACTAACGAGACAAGGGGATATAATTTAATATCATTTATTTAACCAAAGGATATTGTTTAAACTACACTGGTGTATCCTCAGGCCGATATGTGTCTTGTTCATTGTAAATGATGATTGGCTGCTGTCATTACTTTGTGCTGATGGTGTTGTCTCCATGGTTACAGCCAGTGGTTCAGTGTGCTGAGTCAGGTCCAGGGCTCCACAGAACAGGAGATCAGAGAGATGCACGATGAGCAGGCCAATCCCCAGAATGCTGTGGTGAGTACTGTGGGGAAACAAAGCACTGTGAGAAATTAACTGTAAATTGCCTGGGCATATATTTAGGTGGAAAAATACTCTTCTACATTTTATTTGGTGCTAAAAACCTACTTCTAGTCACAGTGTTGAACATGACATCTTAAATCTTACTCTCATTTATTCATCAAATGTACAATAAAATGGTAAATGTGAAGAATCTGACTGCATGTACAGGCTTCTACCAACCTTTTCACACTCACAGAGGAGTTTTTGTTCTTTGCCGTCTAAGCACCAAAACATGGTTATTGATACCAGTTGTTCCATTTTCTAAGCATAGACTATGTTTAACAAATCATGGAAATAGCATGGATCAATAAAAATCACTAATTTCCCACAGTGATCACTGTGGTTGAAAACATTCTGGGAAACCTTAATATACAGTAACAGAGATAATCTGCAATGCAATCAGTGTAAACACCCCATTTTTGTTCTGTTCTATTATTTGCTACTCTGCTGCCATCCTCTCTTTTGAACTGACAGAACACATATGTTAAAAACCCTTTTTCAGTGTTGTACCTGTCAGTGAACATGTTGCTGCTTTTATGCCTGTGTGTGTGTGTGTTTGAGAGCTAATTGGTTTCCATGGGGCAGAGAGAGGTCAAACTCATTATTCACACTCTGAAGACTGTCACTGAACCTTTGTTTCTCTCTCTCTCACCCTTCAGGGAACGTTGGATGTGGGAATGATCGATTCGGTTTGTGCGTCGGATAATCCAGAGAGGTGAGGACCTGCATCAAACATCATCTCTGGGTTTTGTTTGTGTTGATCTGCCCTGTTTCACACGCTTTAACAAAGTGGAGGAACCAAAAAGCATCTGTTACATAACAGCCAAGATGCTTCATAGTTGCTTTTCTTTTATACATTTGAAATTAATCTTAAATCAAGCTTATTACTTCAAGTTGTAGCCTCAATACGAGGTCCAGCTGTTCCCTTTTTTGGCTGGTTAAAAAATCAGATTCTTTTCTCTCATCTTTTTATTATTATCATCACTTTTTTCTGCATTTCTAAACTGTCTCAGGCCAAACTCCTTCGTCATTATCACTGCAAATCGCGTGCTGCACTGCAACGCTGACACACCTGAGGAGATGCACCACTGGATCACCCTGCTACAGCGCTCCAAGGGAGACACCCGTGTCGATGGACAAGAATTTATCATCCGAGGTGATACCACTCTTCATACCTTTTGAGGGTGGTGCTAGATCTGAAGTCTATCCCAAAATGCATTTTTTTTTAAATATAGGCGCTGAGTTACTGTTTTTCATTTTTAAACTGGTATTTGTCAAACTTCAAATAGCAGAAAAATAAGAGTTTTTAATCTTCAAATACAGCATAAGAATAGATCAGTTTATTGAATATTGCATGCATTTGGATTATGCAAATTTGTAAATGGACACAAAACACACAACATAATTTCACAGAAAATGCCCAAATGATTTTATGGAACTTGCAGGTTTTAATACAATTACCAGAGCATTAAACATTTTGGAAGTGAACTGAATTTCTTGCTACTTCCATGCTGGTTTATAATGATACAACTTTTGTAACAGAAATGCGATTTCTTTATTTATACCAGGCTGGTTGCACAAAGAGATGAAGAACAGTACCAAAGGCTCGCTGAAGCTCAAGAAGCGCTGGTTCTTGCTTACCCACAATTCCCTGGACTACTATAAGAGCTCTGAGCGTAACGCCCTGAAGCTGGGAACACTGGTGCTGAACAGCCTCTGCTCAGTGGTTCAACCAGATGAGAAGGTCTTCAAAGAAACGGGTAAGAAAAGAACACTGCAAAATTTCTTTGGTTAAATCGTGTTCTATGTCTTCTATCTGTAATTTGACACTTCAGGTAGAAACAAGTTCGATCCAAGAGCCAAAGTGTAAGAACTATAGTATCTGCTCTGTCTTGTTTAATCATGTCTCTCTCTGTCTACTCTTCATCTCTTCCTAAAAGGCTACTGGAACGTGATCGTGTACGGCCGTAAACACTCATATCGTCTTTACTGTAAGCTGCTGAATGAAGCCACACGTTGGGCCAATTCCATCCAGAACGTCATTGACACTAAAGCTCCCATCGACACGCCGACCCAGCAGCTCATCCAGGACATTAAGGTAGGAAACTTCTTACCATAAACCTGGAGATGCTACATCAGTGTTGTAGTAATCCCCAGCAGAAGCTAAATTGGGTGATACACATAGATTAACTAATGTATCGGGTTACTTTAAACAAGTTTATCTAATTGATTATTTAATTAGTTTGAACTGAAGCAAGGTTGTCAGTCCCCATTTCAAAATCACTTTCACCCCAGTACACCCTCAGATAATCAGCAGTGTGTCATACTGAAGTCAGCGTCCTCTGCTCCCTGCAGGAGAACTGTCTGAACTCAGAGGTGGTGGAGCAGATCCACAAGAGGAACCCCATCCTTCGCTACAGCCACCACCCACTGCACTCACCTCTTCTGCCGCTGCCCTACGGAGACATCCACCTCACCAGTGAGTTACACAGATAAACAGACATTAAGGTGGAGGGACTGCCATCAACTAAGACTGAAATATCAGCATATACTGTATTATCTATATTTTAATTCTATATTTTAGTGAAAAGCTGCAATATTATCATGGTTGAGAATGGAAGTGGAAATTACCAAGATTCCAAGAACATTTTTATTATACACTGAGCATGTTACATGGGGCATTTTTTCACATTTTAAATGATTAACTCTTTAGATTCAAGATACTTAATAGTGCTATCATAGCATTCCACCTATTGCATGTTATTCATTAAACAGTTTCTCCTTTTAATGTGTAATAGTCAAGTTATAAACAACCTGTGATGCATAAAAATAAAACAGGAGTCTATCCTTAAATACTTAAACTACTACTTTTAAAAAGGCCTGAACAAAGCCTGCAAATGCTAGATGCACATTTTCTCCAATATTAGTCCAAGTTCATTTTAGTCAATTGGTGTGAAAAGTATGTAGTGACTGTTCAAAGTAGGAAGTTATATGCTGGGAAATATCACTGAAGGATGGAACAACAGTAGATAGTAACACATAGCTGAAATTGTATTTTTGAGAATAGAAAATATTCATTATTGTATTGAATTTAATCTGAAAATACAAACACTAAAGATAAGAGTTGTACGTACTTCCACTAGCAAGGAAGATTTATTTTATACAGGGATTGGTTTGGTGACTCTCTCCTTGAAGCTAACTGCCTTGTTTACCTAGACTGGTGAACATTACATACTTTGCTTTAAGTGATGTCAAACTGTTTCATAAATCAAATACAGGCATTGACTATACTCTCCAAGAACACAAACTAACAACAAACGCATATCATCCACCTCATCACTAACCTCTTTCCTCCACCCGGCTTAGCTCCAAGAAGCAGAAGCTACACAACGCTGCAGGACGAATCCCTCAAAGTGTTTAGCTCTCTGCAGCACCTGGAGGGTGTGGCCGACCCAGTGCCCATCATCCAGGGAATCCTGCAGACTGGTCAAGAGCTCAAACCGCTACGGGACGAGCTCTACTGCCAGCTGATCAAACAGACGACACGACCGCCGCAGCCAGGCAGTCCCGGGAACCTCTTTAGCTGGAAGATACTAGCCTGCATGTCCTGCACCTTCATCCCAACCAGGAGCGTCCTCAGATATCTCAAGTTCCACCTGAAGAGGTATTTGCTTACAGATGAATGAAAATCGTTTTTGGTGAAATAAGGTTGGTTGAATCTTCTGCATTGATCAATCCCAATCGTCCTCGCCACAGGACTCGAGAGCTCTTCCCCGGCTCGGAGATGGATCGATATGCTGCCTTCGCCCTTGACTCTCTGAGGAAGACTCGAGCCAGGGAGAATGTCCCATCGCAGGAAGAAATCCGGTCCATTGTGGCCCGACAGGACATGAGCACCACCGTTCACTGCCATGGCGGAGGCTCCTGCAAGATCACTATCAACTCACACACCACTGCTGGAGAGGTGAGTGACTATTCAAGACCATTCAAGTGTTTAACCTGATCTGCATATCTTTAGAAAATCCAGCTGTGGGTTATTAGGCTCCGCCACTAAAAATAGTGATTGTCTCTACTTGATTCTTTGTGTATCAGGTGGTGGAGAAGCTGATCCGCGGCCTAGCCATGGAGGACAGCAGGAACATGTTTGCTCTGTTTGAACACAATGACACAACAGAGAAAGCTATCGAGAGCCGCACAGTGGTGGCCGACGTGCTCGCTAAGTTTGAAAAGTAGGTGTCAAAATTTCTGCCTGTGTGTTTCTGAAGCAGACAAATATTTTTGTACTCTGGCCATTATCAACCTGTTGTCTGGTCTCCAGGCTTTCAGCGAGTCCAGATGAACACAACACTGGCTGGAAGTTTTACTTCAAGCTCTACTGCTTCTTGGACACAGACAATGTTCCCAAAGACAGTGTGGAGTTCGCCTTCATGTTTGAACAGGTAAGGCAGAGTTTAACGAAAAAAATTTCTTCTCAGAAAATCAGATTAACAGATAATTCATCCAAACTCAGCTGCTAGTTTGCACCTATAGACTCAAGGCAATTAAGAACAAACAAAACATTAAATGAGTATGTCGTTGCTGATTAATGTGCTTTCTATATTTTAAAATAAATATGTTAGATTAGTCAAAATCTAGGTATTTAGTTTTTATAGATAAATTACTTCACTAGTTAACCAATTAGATTTTAATTTCCTGCTCCTTTTTGTGCTGAATTTCAAGTAATTACTTTTTGTTCAAACAAACTGAAACACTGATGTATTTGAATTAATTCTGTTAAATAAAAGATCGGGTTTTGTGGAAAGATATTTTTTATTCCTCGAGGAGGGCATAGAAACAAAAACATTTGTTAGTATTTCATATTACAGCACAGCAATAACAAGTCAGTTGAGAGTAATATTTGATCAATTATTTAATAATATAAAAATATAATGTAATTACCAAGTAATAACCTGGTTATAAATTGGTATTAATAGGGTACTGGCTGTGCAAAATTATCTGTTTCTACTTAATTCGATGGTAAACTCGGTACAATGTTGAAGTTTACCAGTCATTAAGGTGAGTTATTCTGAAAGTTGAATAATAGCAGCTTGGATTTCTGTCTTGTTACTTCAAAATGTTCTCGTACTCATAGAAGTAGCTTCTTCAGTCTGAGGAAAGTTGGTTAGGGAACCCCAAATATATCCTTCAAGGTGGTTTTGTTTCTTAGTTTCTCAGGCTCATTAGGTGGTTATCCTAATGATTTTCACTTAGACACAGTCTTCCCACTCTGGAGGATTATTTATTTGATTGTTCCCTAGAAAAGAAGAAGAAGCTACATTACTTGGATGAGCAGTGAAATGTTATTTTAATTAAGTTAAATAAGAAAGACGTCCAGTTGCCACGACTCAACTTGTAGGTGGTAATATCAGAATAAACCAAATGCCAAGGTAGTTTTTGTGTAACAAATTGTTAATGCAAGGCTATTACGCGGTAGCGACACTGGTAATTACTATATTTCTTTACTATTATGTTTCTATTCTACCAAATCTTACACCCTATTGATATTAATAAAGCTATGGTGTAAAGTGCTACTACAGAATTACCACCAGGATTGCTGTCATTTATAAATAATTGTGAGTCTTGGAGTGTTTACCTCTAATTTTTATTTAGTTTATTTAGTAAAATGCCACTTTTGATAGATACTTAACTAGAAACAAACAGCTTACCTACTGAGGCAGTGGTTCTTAAGTTTGTCTTTATCTCGTATCTCCTTCTTGTCTACAGGCCCATGAAGCAGTCATTCATGGTCAGTATCCAGCCCCTGAGGAGACTCTTCAGTTCTTGGCTGCCCTGAGACTTCAATACCTCCTGGGTGATCATAGTTCCCAGGCCAACATCCCTGAAATGTCCCAGGTGTTCCCCATGGCACGCTTGCGGGCCCGGGTGCAGAACTCAGCCAAGACATTTGCTCCAGGCACTGGTTCGGTGGCCGACCGCTCAGGGACGTCTGAGAGAAAACGCTCAAGCTTCCTGGAGGGAACGTTGAGGCGGAGTTTCAGGAGTGGCTCATTGAGTCGGCAAAAGCTGGAGGAGGAGAACAGCCTGGAGGCCTGGATGAGAGAGGAGGCGGCTGCAGTGAGAACCAGTGTGATGGATAAGTGGAAGAAACTGCAGGGGATGAACCAGGAACAGGCCATGGTCAAATACATGACACTGGTGAAGGAGTGGCAGGGATACGGATCCACGTTGTTCAACGTCGAGGTAAGCAACAGAAATAATAGCATTTCAAGCTTTGATATAAACTGTATTTATGAGAATGTGTGTTCAAAATCTGCAAGTACATTTACATCCAAAGTTTTGCTTTTTAAATCTACCTCATGTTACTTGATTGTGCTTGTTTCAGTGTCGTGATGGAACATTCCCCTTCGAGCTGTGGTTGGGTGTTAGCAGGGAGGCTATATCTGTGTACAAACGAGGAGAGCTGTGGCCTCTGGAGGTTTTCCCATATGAACAGATTCTCTCCTTTGGAGCTCCACTGCCAAACGCTTACAAGATTGCAGTGGAGGGTCGCGAGCTGGTCTTTGAAACCCACATGGTTCGTACAACACATGAAATCAATTGTGTGACTTCTGTAAGCACATTAGTACTATCAAATCATTAGTCAGTTAGACTCTACAAAAAAAAGCATGGTAGGCATTTAGAAGAGCATGAAGGGAATGGAATGAAACACCAACTTACCTGAAACATCATGAACTCTTTAAACATCTTTCCTCTTTATCTCTTGCTCTGCAGGTCATGGACATTGCCAAGTTGATGAAGGCCTACATCAGCATGATTGTCAAGAAACGCTACAGCAATTGTCAGTCTGTCAGCAGCCACAGCAGCCAGTGTAGCGCCTGGTGAACTCTGCTTTTAACTTTATGGCCATGTGCTGGAGTGCAACTGGAGGGTTGAGCGTGGCTGCTGCTGGCCATGCATGGACGCCCGTCCTCAGCACTGTGGAGAAAGTATCTTGTATATTTGACATTTCAGACTGACTCTGTGAATGCTGGAGACGAACCACAATGCTCTTAATGCAAACTAGCTCAAATTATTATTTAGAGTGGTTTAATTCCAAATCATTACACATCTGCACCTGATAGAATAGAACTTTAAAAGAAGGAAAATTAGCAATCAGAGGAGGAGGAGCAAAGCATTGGCTAATTTTGCTGAAACTTTAGAGTTGACAGGGTACCTTGAGGGATGACTGCTGAACAAGGAGCCACATGCAGTTGTCAGTCACAATAGGTATTAAGTACAGTATCAATATTAGTGATTCTGGAACTGGTATTTGATGAAAGCCAGATTTTGTGGTGTCACCCACTGCTAGTATGCTATTGCAAGACACTGTAACAGAACTACATAGGTTTGCAATGGCACTAATCTACTGCAATTGCAAAGTAGAGGCCAGAAGTAGTAATTCGCACAAACAATATGAACAATTTCAACTTCATCTCATGTTAGAAAATGAAGAGTTAAGGTGAGTCAACTACCCAAGATCACTAAATATTATAAGATTTAAGAAGGTTATCATTTCGCATGGTATTTACAGAAATACAAAGGCTGAACAAAATGTTGAAATTTGATAGACAGCAGATTCCTCACTTGAAAAGTTCAGGGATGATGCCTATCGGCACAAGTCATCACAATGCAGACAAATGTGCGAGTTTTAAGAGGTGCGTCTACAGGCTATCCGAATGTAAAAAGAAAAAATAACAAAAACCTTTAAGCCTTTTTCTTCTGCTTTGAAAAACTCTGGGACTTATTTGAACTTTCTCCAGGATGATCTGTTCACTGTAAACAATATGCAACTGTAGTCATCTAAAGAATTTCCAGCTTGTGATTTAATTGATTTGCTGAAGTGCCTTTTGAAACTAAAGCAGGACAGATTTTCCCTTCTCCATGCCACTCAAGTTCCTGTGTAACCACAATCTGAAAGGTGTTCCTATATTCCCTTTAACTACCAATGTATGTACTTGTACACTGCAAGATCTATCCACCCATGCAAGCCATTCAAGCTAAATATCAACACAATATTGAGAAGAACTATTGTCACTGTTGGATCTAGAGGAAATGTTATTATATTGTAAAAGAGACAGTAAAAAAAAAGCATGTGTTACAACTCTGAGCTTTTAGGTGTTTTTCCATTGCAAGGTACCACCTCAAAACATGGCGCCCTTTTCTCTTAAATCATCATGTATTGCCCCTTAAATTGACTAAAACATTCCTAGAAATAAGTAGTGGATTTTGAAGCAATCATTCTAGTCTGAATGGCTTGTTCAGTTGGACTATTTGCAGTGTAAAATTCCTACAACACTGGAGCTCCGCGGGCGGCAGATCCATCCAAAGACGCATGTGCAGGTGTCTGCCACAGTGCCTTGTTGTATATTGTGTACACTTATTTTGTTTTCAATGTGTGGTTTCCATTTTTTGGTATAATGTGCAATGTTATGTATATTCTATAATCATATGGCTGTACATTTTGTAGTCTTTGCCTTCTATTTTGTCCTAATCAAGACCATATAGTGACTTTTCTCAAGATAATCTTGTATTTTTCTCTACGCAACCATTCAGCTGTAAGTCAACACAATACTGGTATCTTGTTTTTTTTATCTATATTAGCTGTGTTATGTATTGAAAGGGTTATTCTAACAATAAATGGTTACATATTTGGTCTGAAGGTATGTGTCCTGTCTGTTTTATTTTATTCACAGTAGTTTAACAGAATAGATAATGATTGATTGAGACCTGTTTGGATTTGACACATAGTACAGTGCCATTGACAGAAAGCTCCTTTATTTTGATAATCTGACTACCTGGTAATGCCACCTGTTTGATCCACCTATTGCTACTGCTACCTGTAGTGCTTTTCCAAGTCCTTGTCATGATGTCAGTAGATTCGATCTGGGAGAAGGATGTGACATTATTAGTGGGACTGCTGTGCAAACTGCACTTTACAGTATATACTGTAGGTTTTTATATATATAATAGCCCCTGTTCATAGAAAACCAAAGTGAAGCCAGAACTTGTGTTCCAGAAGTTAAAAAAACTAATTCAAAGTCTTAACACTGGTAAATACAACTTATAATTAGACTATGACAAGAACGGGTATATTTTAAGTACCACTTTCTGGTAATTAATTATCATGAATTCATGCATGTGTTAATGCAACAACAATGCATTAATTAATCCTACAACTAAGGTATTTGAATCACCATGACATGCAAGTTATTAATAATGTTCATGTCTTCTTCACAGTCACAGTGGGGCACAAGTATACTGTTGTATTCCAAGAACTGTAATTACTATTAACTAAGCATTTCTTTATCATGATTTCTTTGCGTTTCCGGTCCTACTAATAAAGTGGTGACGTTCTGTCATGTGTTCCACACATTTGTCACTTTTTTAATAAAGTCAGTCTTTTCTGTCTATTTAGACATCTAGTGTTAGAAAAAGTATAAAATGGAAAGTTAAGTTACGTAAACATCTCATTTTATATTTCATGTATCAAAGACTACTTTAAAACTCATAGACCACTTTAGATAGATATTCAAAGGCAACATAGTATGCCATGTTATCATACTACATACAAACAATCTGAGCAGACAGGATGAAAGAATGACCATGTCACCACTTCAGAGAGCCACAAAGATGAAGAAGATTTGTTAAAGTGATAATTACAATTCTGAGACGTAAAGCCTAAGGTAATTTTGAAATTGATGGCAGACACACGTCTCAAAACAGTTTAAATGCATGAAGCAGTGTGATCACAGTCTCTTCTGTCGTAATCTGCAGTGTTTCCCGAATTTACAGTGTATTACCCTGTTGGCCTATCTAACTCAACTGGACTGTATCCGTTTCTATGGATGAGACAGATTTTCAAGGGAACAAAAAACGTACTGGGAGGAAATGCAAAAGACCATGACCATTAAGAAGCTCCATAGTAATTCACATCTCTAGATAACAGAAAACTTACAATTCAACTTACCTGGTAATGTCACCGGTTAGTTTTTCCATCCATCCAGATATTCTTGGTGCTTTACCAAGTCCTTGATAACAGCAAACATGAACCCTAACCCCTGTGAAGAGATTGTGAGACTATCAATATATTATTTCCATGTAAGGGGCTATTTATAAACCCATTTAGGAAGGATTCCATGATGCTATAAATGATAAATGATGATGATTTCTAATAAACTGTAACATCAGTTACATCATGGAAAGTTGCCATTGTGAGATCATAAATTATAACAAACAAATTATGACAAACTGTGACATCATCACCATATATATAGTGCATCAATGATTTCAAACATAGCATTTCCTGCAACAAATTATGTCACAGGGTTGTCATGTCGCACACAGCTGGAACATCACAAACATTGTCAATTTTCTGTAATGTTCTGTGACATCATAAGTGATGTTCTGTGACATCATTAGTGATGTCACAGAACATAGCCTTGTTAGTTTATAAATAGGACCCGCTGCCATGGCTACCGTGAGGCTATCCTTTGACAATGCCACGCACATACAGACGTAGACGCAGACAGGCTTCTCGCCCCGTTCGCAGACGCAGGAGACTTCACAGGTCTTCTGTTGTCCGCAGACGCAGGAGAGTTGCCCGGCACAGGCACTAGGTCCCTCATTAAAGGTGCAGTTCAAGCATTAAGCATCAATCCACCTAATTATTTTAAGTATTAGAACAGTATTACAATTCATCGTGAAATAACCACAAGCTAGTAGGTTTTAATAATCAGTGTCAACACGTCAACCAAGTGTACATCATTTCTTCTGAGGTCTCTGTTTCCTGAATCAATTAGGCAACTTACTGTGTAGTGACTCCATTTACAGTATGTCATGTTATTATTCACTTATGTACAGTAAGTACAGTTCAACATGTAAATCAATGTAACTCTTTTTGTAACTCTCAGTTTGCGTGATCGAAAAAATTCCAACTGTTTCTGAAAGCAGCGTTTTCAGTGACATTAGGATCAGGCACAGGTTTACAGCAGCCTCAGGAAAACAAAGGTTTGTTGACCCATGTTTGCATACTTGGTCAGTGTTTTATAGTTCAGAGTTCATATTGAACCTTCTAAATCTTTTATTCATATACTTATACATATTCTTATTCAGTAAGACACTAGACAGATCAGACTAGCGCAGATGATTCGTTCCAGCGACTTTTCTCACTACTTCTCTGCTCCACACCTCGACCTCCTCAGCTCTTGGTGGATTTCAGGTCTTTTGTATATCTGATGGTCTCCAGGTCTCTCTCCTGAGACCACACCTGTGTTTTGCAGGGCTAATAGCTAGAACCTTATACCAGGCTAGCTGTTGCTATATGTAAAAAAACAAAACAATGCTGTATCCATGGTAACGTGTGCCTCCTGACAAGGTCACCAAAAGTCCTCTCACAAACACGGGATCAGAAACATTAAAAAGATCCCAGTAACTTCTCCAAACCAGACACATTTAACGTTAAAACTGGACTGAGGTCAATTTTTTTTTTTTTAAGTCTAATGGAAACTTAAATTAAATTGTCATTTTGAACATTATTCAATCACCTTGCATTTCACTATTCTATTCAAAGTGAAGCTTGTTCTATAAAGTCTAGCAGGTGGGCAAACTGAGTCTTGCAGACAACACTTAATATCAATTAGACATAAATTTAAAGCAACAGCTTACCTGAATATTGTTGCTGAAGTCGTGCTTACAGCCACAGTTGACACATCTTCTACTGGCTTCCAGCAGGATAACGTGTCCCATCACAAATCATGTTATCTCAAGCTGATTTAGCCAATATGTCAACGAGTCGGGATGTGGTGGAGCAGGAGACTCGTAGCATGACATCTGCAGAATAGACATTTTCAGTAATTATGTCAAAATGGATCAGAATCTCAAATTTTGTTGAATTCATGACACCAACAATTCAGGGTGTAACTATGGAGGCTGCCACCCAGCATCAGAAAAGTATGCCTTCAAGCCTGTGATATATCTGTTTATATAGCTTCAGACCTGCTGGCTGATTGTAACCCCATGCCCACTCATCCACCCTAAATGGGGCCACAGACGTCTCCCATCCCCACTCAGTGTATGCTAACACAGGTATGAGTGTAGACAGCAAAGACACATCAAGATCCTGGAAGTAAAAAAGCAGATGTTGGTTTAAACATTAACAAGACTTAGCGCCTTTGACGTAAGAGATCAAAGACACAATGTACTTCCTGTGTTATTTCATGTCATCGATGTCCCTGTGGTGATGTCACAGCGACTGCCAACAGAGTTTGTAAATAGGACCCAATGCCCACCAGAGGCCAGTCTCTGACAATGCCTCGCAGATACAGACGCAGACAGGCTTCCCGCCCTGTTCGACGACGCAGGAGACCCGGAAGGGTCGCCGCTCGCAGACGCAGGAGGGTTGCCCGACGCAGACACTAAGCGAGCACAATAAACATGCAGCGCTAGCATCAAAATGGCTCTTCTCTTCATCATAAGAACTATTATAATTCATGAAAAGTGATTTTAGTATTCACATCCTCACTATTTACTAAAAGTAGTTGCTCTAATAAACAGCTCAACTGGAGTGTTATCAAACTGCATTTCACATTGTACATTGTAATATTATCTAATCAATGTACCCTAATAGTTTAATCTTCCTTTAATTTTCACCTGCAATATAATCAGATATTGATATCCCATATCCCAGTAATATAATCATATTCTCTAAATACATCTTAATTTTGCTGGCATAGTTGGCTACTAAATATTAGAAATTCATATGCTTCAAATTAACAAGTTTGTACAATGTGTTATCTGACACGTCTGAGTGTTTATAACCACACTTAAAGATTAAGTCATATCCTTCACCCAACTGCAAACTCTGCTCAAAGACATTCAGTGATTCTGTGGTTGGTTGTACACATGATCAACGCTGAAGTCACAGTAGCTGTGTGAAAAATGAGAACAAAAGAGCTTGAGAGAGAAGGTCGAACCAGCTTACCTTCACAGGGGAAAATGTGTTTTAGAAAGTTACAAAAAACAGTGTGACAACAATTCTGCCGTTTGAAAATTTGTTTTAGACGTTAGACAGTCCAGCTAATTTTACTGAGATATTAGTAGAACTCTCGTATGTAAATGACAACTAAGACCTTTGATAGTGTATAATGAATAAATCTGGACTCACCAAATTGGATCATCTTCTCTCTTCCTTTGGTTTTGATGTGTAGAGCCTCCTGCTGTCCCCTCAGAGATGGTTCTAAGCAGCCATCGAGTACAGTTTCTTGGCAGCGCATCTTTAAAACAAATAACTCACACTTCTCTCTGTGTATATAAATATTATTTATATTTATACATTACATCCATATTACATTCAAAAGAAACAAAAATACAGCCAACAGCAGAAGTTAAACTGGGTCATTTATGTGCTGCACATTGCAACGTCGTCACCCAGCCTCCTAAGGCACCAAAAAAAATCTAAAGACCCAAATCACCCAGGTCAAGAACAGAGCCCTGAACCATCCACTAACCCAAAACCCATCCACAAACCAAACACCACAGGGCTCCTGGAAGCTCAACAGAATGGCATACAGACATGTCAAAACCACAATTTTCAACAGCTGCATTTACACTGGCACAAATGATCTGAGGACAATGTTGATATGCCAGCATATACAGACACCGAGGACTAGAAGAGATAAAGTTGAGATGACATTAAAAATGTCCACATTTGCATCGTTGTGTGTAAAACCTCTGTCATGTCACGAGTTCATGTTTGTGCTCATTTGGAAACTTCATCTGTTGCTTGCTGGACAAAATCTGTTCTTCTAAAACATAAGATTTCTTTGAACAAAACATAAATTCTCCCAAAGGAAACACAGTGATACAGATACAAAGCTATTTGAATAGTTCAGCAGTTTTGAAAATGATCCAGAGAGCTGAAGTGAAACCTGAACTTCTGGGTCCTGTCTTTCCCAGCAATATGTAGTTTGATCATGATAGTTTTTTTTAAACAATCCAATACTGTTAATAACTCTATTTTCTTGTTTTGTTTGCCAAATAAAACAAACATTTCCATACGAGTCCATCAGAGCTCAGATACAGCATCTCTGAGCCCTGCTGTACTTGTTGTCTTATTATGGGGGCTGTAGTTTGTTTTGTTCTGTGCTCATGACTAACACAGATTCTTTTAGCAACCACTTTAGTGGAAAATTTTTTTCTTAGAATAAAAAGGAATAGAATAGATTTTTCTAAGAAAGACCAGTGAAAGAAATTTAGAATCTAAGACTGTGACATCATGACCTCAGCTCTCTGTGCTCCTCAGAATAATCCACTGTTAGCATGCTAACATGGTCAAACATTTTAGCACACTCATATGACAATGAACATTAGCATGTTTTTTCATGTGGCAATTGTAGCGTGCTAAAATGCTTAGTTAGCATATCACAAACTATAGGAAACGATGGTGCTGTAAAATAAAGTTTGCCAGAATATTTTTGGTCAACAAACATCAGGATTAATGCTGCAATCATGTCATCGTGTAACTTTTGTAAAAAGGTCTAAAAAGCAAACAAGTATGGGTGCTGCAATTTGACAAAAATCCATTGCTCAATGTAATTTTTTAAGGGGTTTTGCACAACATTAACTATGCACAGTATTTATTTACTCACACAGAGCCAACTCACTAATAATTCTAATCCATCATGACATGTGTGATAATATGAATGATCCCAATTTGTAAATCTGATACTTTCCATCACCATATTCTTACTAAAGGTGGAGGCATGTGGATTATGTCTATACAAAAAGCAACAGTGTTATTTCTGAGAATAAAACCTAAAGACGGCTCACACGTGGTTCACATGTGAGTTCTTTTAACTGCAAAGACTGTTTTGAGGACCAGCCCCAGAGCAGATAATCACTTCCTATTAGATAACCCTTTAGTAAAAGGATAATTTAAAAAAAGATAAAAAGGTTAAAGAAATTATTTTAGAATTGTATAAATTTCCCAGCAAACCTCAAATTTTTACCACCAAGTGTAAACCATCAGATGTTTTGCTCCTGCTTAAATGCCGCCTGCTGCTACACCGATGTTACTCTTATGACGACCTCTCCTGAGTCACTGTCTTGGCTGAGGTTATTTCGGGGCACCAGGCCGGGGCAGAAGGGGGCCAAACAGAGGCAAGTCCATGGCTGTGGCCCCAGCTGAGTGGGGTGTAAAGGGCCATTGGGCCCAAAGGTGGCCAGAGGCAACCAAAGCGTCCTGGGGGCTAATGAGGAATGACCTGTGCTCGTCTCCTCCATGTCCTTCGCCTTGTCATAGCTCTGAACATCCCAGTGAAGGTTTACAGCCCGCCAGCGCATGAAGACGTTGTACACCGCTGCCCCCTCGTGGACAATCAAACCTGTAACAACAATGAAAATGGACACAAAAAAGGAGATGTTGTCTCTATGGGTTTCTCTTTGTTTCCTGCCCCCTGAGCAGACCTTTTTTCTAATTCTTCTATATCCAGAAATACCTTTAAACAGTTCTTAGCAAGAACAGGTTTTATGAATTACTGTAGAAAAACATAACAAACCTCATGATCACAGTTTCCATTGGGTTTTAGAGTTAATGCTTGATAAGTCTAACCACTAAAAAGTAAGACTATTTCTAGGAAATGTTTATACAGTTAGATGTGGTGTAAAAGGCTCCACTCTCTGAAGAAGCTGTCAAACAATATAACACCCAATAAAGATTGTACTTGGACAACAAATTTACCCCTCAACAAGTATACGTGACCATATAATCTCAGGAAAACAAAAAAACAAAACAAAATCCTGGTAGAGACATTTTCAAACCCCAGGAAGGAACAAAGACAAAGGGCAATATATGTGAGGTGAGAGGGACCGTTTCTCAGTCAAATCTGAACACGCAGGCATAATTTCTTAAACTCAATGTAACTTACATTTTCGGAAGATATTATCTCTAGAGCCCACTTCAAGAAAAATCCAATTCAAAATCATCAAAAAAAGACGCTCATAAATACAGAGCTTGACTGAAAATCATTAGATTTTTACAGTTTTTCTCAGAATCTAAGTACAGAATCAAATTAATTCAATGACAGTTCTCTGTAC
>JAUMHL010000010.1:20252451-20274663 GCA_032362345.1 Sandelia bainsii
ATATATAAGCTAAAAGAAACAGGCCTCAAGTTGTAGGCCACAGAATCCATGGTATCATCAGCAGTTAATGAGAAGACTGTGTGAAGTTACTATAATGTGTTCACTCTACAGTCAGCTGGCAGCCAAGCTGCCTGTGAATGGTCCTGTGAATGACAATGAGGCATTAATGAAGCAGCTGAAGCTAATTAGCTAATCGAAGCTGTGATTTCAGTCTAAGCTAACATTATACTCCATCTAATGTATGTTACAAACTCTGTCATCAATAGTTATAACTTCTCAAAATATATTGCATAAGCTTATATTAGATATTTGGCCCTTTGCCTACAAAAACAGTCAAAAGACACCAAACAACAAAAAAGATCTGATGACAGTTAGGATAATGTAAAACAGGTAATGATAATCACGCCCAGACTCACCTACACAGACCAGGTCCATGAAACCATACATGCCATAGCAGATCTGGAAGAGGACATCACGGCGCTGCCATATGGCCTGAGGGCTGAGGGCCGACCACAGCAGCCAGGAGATACTGGCCACCAAAAACAGAGAGCCCAGGAACACGGCGATGATCTGCACCTTCTCCACCAAAGTGATAGTGATGGACTGCCACTGCAGACAGCAAAGAAATGACACATGAAATCAACTGAAAATAAGAGACAGAGCTACTGTCAGTGTGACTTGTAAAGTGTCACAGAAACTACTCAGATATTCACATCACATGTGCTACTGTTTAGAGTTTAGAGCACAATTGCTGTAATGGTTAAACTAAACCAACGCTGGCTATTGTCAGGTGTCAAAGTCGTACGTATCACACTCTGCGCACACAATACAACCACAGTGAAATACTATCAAAAATATTTTTTTAAAGGCATACATTTTGATTATTGATTTGTCACATATTTATACTGTCAGGGCTAAAGCATCTGTGCAGATTTTATTTTAGTCATCTGAAAATAACCTGACAATCGGCTTTTCTGATAAATCACAGCATTTATTCAGTAAAAGAATCGATCTTCACAGTGAAAACTTAGACTAATGAATCAAAATATTTCAAAGTAAATAAAAGAGGAAACGTTTCTACTAAACATCCTGTTGTGGATCAAACACCTGAACCAATCAGATCTTAGATCAGGTGAGAGCAGGCGTTTCTCGTCATGCCCCGAGGTTTTGCAGCCGGTGGAGAGCAACTGCAGCGCCTTGCTCCAAAATCTGCGGCCGCCTTGATCTCACGAGGTTATCGCTGCCTACGTAGACATGACGAGCCTTTTGACAAACATCAAAGCCATCGACGTAAGCACGTAGATGACGTGACGCAACGTGTGAAATGCGTCGCGCCGCCATATTGGATCACGACTCTTCTCTGTGCTGGAATAACACATTTTACTGTTACGAACATCCTGAATTTGATATATGAAAATAAGTATTTCTTCTCTTATGCTAACAATATTAAGTTAAGCTAATTATCTGGTGAGGAAATGGCTTTATATTTTTATTTTAAGAGACAACTCTATGTCTCATAGTGTTATGTTCAGTATAGTTAGTAGTTCATCTGCTCAGACACAAAAAAAGTTGTTTTTCAACACGCTATTCATTTTGTACAAAAAAAACAATAAACCTATAGGCACTTATGTGTACAGTACAAAAAAATGCATTTAAAAAGTTATTAGCTATATTAGTTACAACTGCTGCATCTGTTGGCCATTTGGGTACACTAAGCACATCTGATTGACCCAAATTTTTTACATTCACTGTCATTGTGTTATTTTTCAGACTCAGATGGGAGTTTTTTTCTTTTGTGAAAAAAACAACTACTGTACCACACCAAGGTAGAAATAGTTAGCAACCATCTTGTGAAAATATGGGATTATTTATCACATGTTCAAACAGTAAATGGTTTGCAAATATGTTCACCATATAAACTTAAAAAGGTGGTACGTTCTGGTTTCACCATCAGGTTCAAAACACACTTACTAGCACTGAAAATCCTACCTTGCAAGTAAAACTGAGCTTTGTCTGACTGAAAAACCACATTGACAAGAACTGAATAAGTTGAATCAGAATGTAAAATCAGAAGCAATAACTAAATTTCTAAGTGGAAAGAGGCTAATGAAAATGTAAAAGGGTAAGACAAGAGGAGAGAAATAGTCAGAAGCAGAAATAGGAGAGAGGACTAAAATATAACTGAAATTACAAAATAAACTTGGACACAAACTGAACGACTTGGAAACAGAAAACTGTTGGTGCCGAGCGGATAATTGCGAAGCTGTGCTGTTCTTTTTTCAGAAGAAAAGACTTTAGGCAGACTGTACCGACAGAAAGTAGAGCTCTACTTGAGCCTCAGCTGTGTGTTTGTTCAGTCTGCCAATGACTCAAGTGCCATCTGGAGCAAACAGATCTGAAAGAGGCCTGAATGTTCAGCCTCAAAAAATACAATCCAGAATACAGACACGTTAAACCTCAAGAGTCTCTGACTGACAGCAGAGACCTGAAGTGGAAACAGAAACACTCGGCAGGTTCACAGCCAGTGCTACGTCTGCCTCGAGCCAAGAAAACATCATTATATCTGTTTTCTTCAAAATAAATTCAGCCGTCGCTGAGATGCCCACAGTGAGAGTGTTTAGCAGGTAACGTTTACCTTGTTTAAATGCTAACATTTGCTGAGGCCATCCCTGGGGTGGCCACCGAGATATTTAGGCACCTGAGCTTTTTCCTCAGGAACCGCACATCATTAAAGTTGTGGTCTGGACACTAAACATTAAGCTGAAACTCGCTGTAAAGCTGCTGCAGACTCACCTGAGTGATTACAGCCACTGCTGACTTTTGCTAATTACAATAAAACACCACATACAGCTGAGGCTAACAGACCTGTTTAGTTACAAACCAAAGTATTCGAAATTCAAAAGTCAGAGTTACTACATTTGATCTTTAAGGCACCACAACTAAATTTGGTGGCATTCATTAGACACCACATTTTCATTAATGTAAACATGTGTAATAAATCACTTTACAGGTAAAAAATTAATGATATTCAATGTTATGTTCCTTATACTTTTTTATTTATTTTTTTACTTTGGACCCACCCTGCTCGTTCCCTTAAAAATTATGGGTTGATTTATGTGGCTTTTTGAAGAAATGTCACTAATATAAACCTCTGGCATTTCATCACTAATGGACAGTATTATTTTGCCAGCTCTGTTTTAGCTGTAATTCTGCTTCGTTATTGTGGTTGAAATTGTGAAGCCATATGCTTCTAAATGGACCAAAGGTTTGGATCCTGCTATTTTGACCTGACGGCTGCATTTCTACAATGTATAAAGACTTCAGTAGAACAGAATGTGATCTCCTATGATATCTACATTTTAAGTGTGACGAGTCACGTAATAAAAAAAACACAACATAATTATAGAGCAGGCTTTGAAGTAGAGCTGAAGCAAACCACTTTGCAGGAACATCTGTGGTAGGTGCAGGTGGGTCCATTTGCCTGTGAAACTGCTTTTACGACACAGTATGTGTGTCTGTTTTCCCTCCACCAGAGAAGCTGCTAATATCAATGGTGCATTGATGCATCGCAGGCTGTAAAATGTTAATGCCTCCATAATAACTTGGTTCACGCTCGGTGAGAGGGAACTGTAACCTCGAGAGGTTGATGGCTGCAAAAAGCAATAAATATGCCAGAGAAAATAGTAAAAGTAGAGTTTGATATCATATAATTTGTCAGGAGTCATCAGATTAACAAGTAAACTCATCTGCATAAACTATATATCAACCAGACATCCTACCTGGTGAAAAACAGACAGCACAATATTTCCCACATGATAGCCGCTTTGTCTAGAATGGCTAATAGCTGCGTTATCACACGGTTTCTAGAGAACACCTAGAGATACCATCGCTTAATCTGATAATAAATCTTTAAACTGCTCTCTGGCCTCCAGTACCATTTTTCAAGATTAACTTGAATACTTCAAAACATTGATTTTAAAATCTATGAGGAACTTTTTAAAGTATGTAAACTATTCCTAACTAATGCTCAGAAAAAAACAACAGATGTTACTGATTCTGAAATAAATAACGTGAACGCACCTGCTCGATTGTCCTCATCAATTAAAACACCACCACTGGTTGATTGTTCAGACATATATCTGTATAAAAGTCTTTAATCATGACTACTGTCCTTCACCAACCTGTACCAAGTCGTTTTGCAGGTCACCTTGCATGACACTTTTAACATGATGCTAAAGATAAATAAATGCATAAACCAATAAACTGAAAGGAACAGACACGAACAACCATGAAATCGGTTGTTTTTAGATTGAAGCAGCTGTGTAAAACCCCATGTTTGCCACAGTTTACCTGCCACGGCCTCTTCATGTTAATGGCAATGACGTGGAAGCGATAGCAGCAGAGCTCACAGGTCCAGCAGCCTCGCTCGCTGATCCACTTCAGCAGGCAGTGCTGGTGGGTGTACCGCACTGAGCCGTCGCACCGACACGGGTTCAGCAAGTCGCCCTGAAAACCAGAAAGAGGGCAAAGGTCGAGTTGGTGAGATTTCGGCCTCGAATGCAAAGAGAGGTCAGGTAGTCAGAGGTTAGTAAATGTCATATATCAATACCTGTCAAGTGTTCTTCCTGTGTTTTCTAAATATGTATCGTACCTTCCTCCTACAAGTGACTGGATCCTTGAAATTCATATCCTGTCTAGTGTTTCTACTGTATTATTTTGACCACTGTGGTATCAAAGACAGCTTAAACATCAGGGTCTTTTCAGGATTAGAGAGAAACTATCTGCTTTTGGACCAATATTAGAGCCATAATATGTAATATTATAATAATATTAATCTTACATCCATTTTCAAAATCTATCTGTTCACTGTCTCACCATCAAAATCGTTTTCAGGCACCAGTTTGACCTTTTTCTCACATCGCACATCATACGTCAAAGAAAATACATGACAGAGGGCTTTAACAGCATCGCTCACATCTGATCATTTCTCAAAGCTATAGCACTGGTGGATATTAACAGCAGGATGAAGCATTAATCATTACAGCCGTATCTATTTGTTGTGATGTTTTTTTTTCTTCCTCGAGGCATTCCTCAACCTGCCATTACTGCAGCTTTGACCTGCCGGCTGTGCTGCAAGTGGCATATTAATAGTATATTAAGGTCAGTGGTCAGGTAGCTCATTTTTCATCACGTCATATTAAGCTTGTGGGTTTAAAAGGACCTCGTGGTTTTCGTTTGAATGAACTGCCTTGGGGCTGCTGCCCACTGAAGGGTGGGTTGTTCAAGGACTGTTTTAATACGTTTCTGAATTCTATGAGGTGACATTTGATGAAAAGATTACAATTATTCTAAAAAAGACCAAGATCTTGGAGGCTACAAGAAGGTCAACTAGGCTTCAAGTAAAGAGTGTGAACAGAATTTTAATAGATGCATGTATTTCTTCATGACAGTGAAGAAACACCACAAGAATAATATCATGGACCCAAGGACCCAAGGTGCCTGGCCACAAATGCTAAATCCCATATGGTCTAGCGGTTAGGATTCCTGGTTTTCACCCAGGCGGCCCGGGTTCGACTCCCGGTATGGGAACGATATCTTTGGGGCGGCATGATAGCTCAGTGGGTAGAGCAGTCGTCTCCCAACCCAAGGGTTAGCGGTTCGATTCTCAGTCCCAGCAAGCTACATGTCGAGGTGTCACCGAAACCCCGTAGTAGCGCTGACACAGGTCTAGCAGCTGTCCAAACAACAATTTCCCCAAGGGGATCAATAAAGTATTCATTTTTATTATTATATGTTCGTCCTCGACGAGCCGATTACTGGGACACAAAAAATAAAATAACTAGTTTTACAGAACTTCCAAAAGCATCTTATAGTCTTCAGTGTATGACATTTGTTTGTACAGCTCCTACAAAGTAACTAGACCTTGAGTTATTAGGTTATTTTGTTAAAGAACTGTAAAATTCACAAACCAATGTCAACTGAGGCTTGCTTGTTCTTTTTCTTTTGCTTTTGACAGTATCACATGGTCTTTATCAGATGATAGAGCACACAGACTAACTGGAAAAACTAGTACCTGGGCCTGGACCCTGAGTTAGGTTACAGATTAAATACTATCATAGGTGACACCACCCAAAGGTCCACATACAAGCTTGTTTACCCTGGCACTTTCAACCAGATATCACAGATCTCAGAGTACAGAGTTTAAAATGCAGTTGAAAGCTACTGAAGAAACTAAGTAGAACTTAAAGATTATTTTTGTGCACTGTGAAATCTATTCACTGAAGAGGACCGTGACAGGTGGTTGAAAACCAAATCTCAAAGACTCACGTAAGTGTACTTCGACTTAATTTAACAGTGCAAACTTTATTCAGCCATCTGATATAATATGGCTGCAGAAAAGTGTGAAAGTGGACTTTAACTTACAACTGTTGTGTAAAATGTTGCTTCCGAAGTTAATAGTTAATGTTTAATTCCACCTAAAATTCCCTCCACGGTTTTGTGAATCAAACAGCGATGCTTTCTAAAGATGGGTCAAGGTTTTAAATTTGGTTGATCCAAATTCCCAACAGCAATCTACTGATGCTGATTTGTGATGTTAAATAACATCATATTCTCACTTCATCTGCTCAGACACAAATATTATAATATAAGTCTTAGATGTGTCTTTTGCAATCTTCTCGATAACTGATGAGCTTGCCCAGTCTGCGGGCTTGCATCAAAATCAAATATCAGTCTGGACCCGGAGGCAGAGCCATTAGATTAGCTCTGCTAATAGGCTATAGCCCACGTTCTGAAGACAGGATATTCACTTAGGCATTTACTGCCCTGACTCCTCTTTTTCCCTTGAACTCCGGAGGGGATGAATCATCCCTTGTCGAGGAAGGCTGTCACTAACCAAATAGGCCTACAGAGTATCAGATTTCAGACCATCGGACAGTGTCCATTTGTCCCTGCTGGTCCACATCTGTCCATCCACCCGCAGGAAGACGTGCAGACAGTTTGACTGATGCACTTGGGGATGATACTTATTATAAATAGATTATGATTCAGCCATTGTCAGCGTTGATATGATGGATGTGATTCAGGTTGTTTAACTGTATACTGAGAGACACAGTAAATGTGAAAACTTAACTCTATACAAGAATTTTTAAAAATTACAATTAATTGTGATAATACGTTTTGTCATTCTGGTTTTCTGTCCACAAATTTTCTAATGACCTAAATGATGTTTCCAGACTGATAAGAAGGAATTTTTGTCCTCAATGCATTTCTTCCGCATATTCCAGTTGCCCTCAGTTGACTGTGATGAAATGTGCTATAAAATACTTAAACTTAATTTGCATTATGAATATCTGGAATTTGTTGCAAAATGTTCTCGGTTGTATACCATTACATACAATTTTATGTCTATTTCTGGTTTCTGCTTCTCATGTTTAATGGCATCAGGACTGGGCAAATCTGGATTTGGGCAAATGCTTTTAGACTGTTAGTGTGTCTTAAAGGACAAATTTGTGTTTAGTCCAAAGCACAAAAAACCTGCTGCTGCTGCTTTTGGTCTGTGTGACCCGTCACCTCAGTCAGATACATAAAACCTGCTCTCAGTGTTGCCAACATTGCAAAATGCTCTGGCCTTGTGCTACTTGTGTAACTTACTGTTCAGGATATTGTTGTACAAAGATCTGTTGAACAAGTCTGTAAAGGTTTCTTCATTTTCTTGTTAAAGTAGTATAAGGGAAAGCAAATATCTGTACAAAAGTAGTGATTCATTTAAGCCTATATGTTAGCCAATCTACCCCTGCCACCCACATATGAACTAATAACTGTATTTCATGAATAATGGGCACAACACTTGGTTTATGATTATCAGAAAAGCTGAAAAACAGGAAGAAGGAAGCTGGCATTAAATTTGTGGTTTGTTAAAACAGAAAATATCTATGTAATTATACGGCTGAGATCCCTGTCTTTTCTCTAGATTGTATCAGGCAACAGACTGAATTTTGTTGGCCAAGATTTAATTTAAAGCTCGTAACTAATTAAAAAGAAACGGCTTAATAGAGATTTAGGAAGAGTGAGCTTATGTGCACATAGATTATGGGATCTGAAAGAGATTTAATTGTGTCTTAGTGAAACAGCCATGTGTGTCTCACTCAAGATAAACTGCTGTGAATTTTTTAAGTGTAAAAAAAAAAGGCCTTTCTAGTGTTGACTGGTAATCCTAAAGCCAAAGTTGGGAGCTGAGCATTTGAAGCTCTGTCCATGGTGCTGAAATATAGATTTTAGACGAGTGCAATTTTACAACCTGTCTGTGTTTTTAATGACATTCTCAATTATCTTTTAAGCTAATCTATTTGTTAGACAACTTTTGCTTTCTAAAGTAAACTTTAGGGACCACAAAGGATCCTTCAATGTTTTCATCAAAATCAGGAATTGTTTCAGTTCACCGTGTACAACATTTTAAATTATAATTCTGCATTAGCTCAGATATAACAAATAAATCTTAAAAATGTTGGTCTAAGATGTGATGTGCATGTATTTCACCATTCATAAAAATCCTGCGCACTGGTCATGTCAGTGATAAAGCACACTTACGTGGCCATTAAGGGAGTTACATGTGGTTACACAGTCACACTCGCTCCAGCTTTATGTGGTTTCAGCCTTTCTGACGTTGCACTATGTAAGGTCATTAGATTAAGCTGCTTTTAGCAGTTTCCGGGACTGTGCATGAACTGTGTTAGCTGCACTAAACTGTTTATTATCATTCTTGATTATTCATGAAGAAAACGCCAGAAAATAATCAATATAAAACTTGAAAAATGTCAAATGTTATTCTGTCCGAGCAAATCTCCAAAACAGTAATAACAAAACAGTAACAGTAATTTATTAATTGGCATATCCTTTATACTCATCGGTATTGAATTACCTCTGTAAAGGAGTCCATGAGCCAAAGCAGAACTCCAAATAAAAAAAAGTTCACCTGCCAAGTCTGACCATCAAATGCACCATGAAATCCTGACTTTGCAAACTCTTTTATATTGTCGTCTGTCAGTTTTTGCCCACAGCAGCGATATAATTTAGCATAATGTAACTTAGTTGTTATAGCTCATTATTTTTGGCAGGTCCTGAGGGCCCCTCAGAGACCCCTGAAGGCTTTGCAGAGCTGGCTTGTGGAAGTGCTGATGTCTGCACTGTCCATTAAGTCTGAAGTCACTGCATCAGTTAAAAGGTCACATAATTATTTTCCTGTACCATCCTGGGTGACTTAAGATTCATGTTTCATGTTTTTGTTGGAATTTCTGCACATCTAGTCTTCATATATCTTTTTGTTCTGGTTCTGATGGGCTCCCTTTGCTAAAGAACTACTGACATTCATCCAATCAGACGAGATTCCAGCCTATGAAGTGCTGTGAAAGGTTCCAACACTGTGAGCACTGTGCTCTCACCTCCAATTCAATTTCATTCAAATTTCACCTGTCACAAAAGTAGGACTTTTAATCTGATAACAAGACAGAAACATAATCGTGGACACTCACGTGTGAGGCCTGTTGAAGGTTTCATTTGCATGCTGTAGGTACATTTACCTGCTCTGCGCCTTGGAAGCAGATCCGGCAGCTGGGAGTGGGGATGCAGGTCTCGCTGCTGCAGTTTGAATGCATCGCCTGAGTCTTGCACGACGCGCCGCCGACCGCCCCGTCCTCGTTGGAAAAATTCCCCCCGTTGTTCTCAACGTTGAATTTCTCTGTGTGTCCCCCAATACATGCATCCCCGCTGCTCCGGCCCTCCCGACAGCACTCCCCTTCCTCTTCCCCCTCTCCCTCGTCCTCATCGTCGGGGTGCAGACGTCCTTGGGAGCCGTGCGGTTCGCCCTCCTCCCAGGTGTGGCGGCGGGTGACGGTAGTGCCTCCCCTCGCCTCTCCACAAGCTGGACCCGCCTCTCCCTCTTCTGTGCTCATAATAAAAAGAAAAGTCGAAATAAAATTGCATAGATGCCACCCGACAACTTACACAGCATCCACCACCGCTGCGACGCAGGAAAGTGATGCAGCCTTTAGGCTCCCGGATCACGGCGCTGTCGGAGGATGTGCCTCCGCTCTGTGGACACCGAACAGAGGCGTGCTGCTGTAGCCGAACCTACGATGTGGCAGCTCGGAATAGCTGCGGATCGGCGGCCGGATCTCCCCAATGCTGCTGTCCGTCGATCGGCTGGAATCGCTTCATGCGCTCCGGAGACCCGGGGAGCATTTCCAAGCAGCCTCCATGCATCGCAGCGGGACCCAACCGTCTTGAAGCACCGGATTCCCCCTTTTCCTCTTCCCTTCCTCCCCCTCCTCCTCCTCCGCCTGTTTAGTCCCCACCGAGGTCGGCGACAGCTTCACAGCAGCGCAATATTCTGTAGAGGACAACCCGGAGTAAAACCCCAACTGAGCATGAATCCTTTCCAAGTCAGCTGCGAGTCCTGATGAGTCTTGCACTCTCAGGAAGCAGAAAGACCATTTCCCCTGAGAGATGACCAATCAATCACGTTATTATCCCATTAATATGATGAAGGAGATAACTTTCCAGACCCATGCATGCGCTGTTTCTCCCAGCAGTAAGGAAGAGATGAGCTGCATGACTCTCACAGCGTCAGGAGCCCGCTATAGGTCCGCCTGCCTGCCACAGAGAATATTTTATGTGGTGAGATGTGGTGGCCCGCAGCACCCTCCTTGTGTTAAAGGGGTCACCTGCTGGGTCACAAATGACATAATTACTAAAGTTGGGTGCTTAAACCTCTCTGAACCTATTCCTCAGCCTGTAAATGAACAGAAATGGTTCTATGATGGTGGTTGATGGAGAGATTCACCTGCTAATACAAAACTGGCTCCAGCTCTGGTTAGTCTCCATATTTTATTTTATTTTTTAAATGTGAGTTAGATCACAAGGTCTCTTCAGGGAGATTGTGGTCTTGCCCAAGAGCGTTTCTTTTAAAGGTTCTTCATAGTCAAGGGAAGAGGTTTCAGGGGGTTTAATGGGGTAACAGAGTTTCTCTAGCTAATAAAGAGTGTACCAGGGGTCCCTGGTGTTACTGCCAAGTTTCTTCTAAGGGTCCCATGAAGTGGTCACATGGATCTTTGAGGCAATTCCTTAATGCAACTCATTGCCACCTCGAGAAGCTATAGATTTTACTCGTTCTACTAACCACTAAGGGAAATGTTTAACATGCCGCTGAGTGTAAAAACCATCTTTTAAAAGCCAAAGCAGCCACTGAGCATTTGTCTTTCTGATGTACTTTTGAGCATCTAGATATAATTATAGTGGATCTGGATCTTGGATGTCTAAGAACAGCCACTCTACCTTAAAGAATACTGATACCAGAGAACAAGGGGGAACTAGGAGAATCTATGAGAGGGGATCCTATTATAACACCTCTCCCAGATTAAATCTTTGTTGAACACTATAAAATAAGGATTGTGGTGTTGATGTTCTTCACTGTGGGCTTTGGAAAATGACTCAAAATGTCTAAATTAATACCTTAGACTCTCTTCTGCTGTTGCCCAGTATTTTATTATCAACCTACAAATGGACCCGGTAATAAAGTTCGAGGAGCCTTGGCTGGCAAATCATTTGTTAGAGGAGACTGCTTTTCCAAGAAGAATGTTCTTTGTTGTTTTGTTTAGCTTTTTTTGAGGATGTCTATCGCTTTCCGGGGAGCGGGCCAGTAATGGACTCTAATGCAGCAAAGGAAATTATCCACTCATGTCCAATCACTACCTACGAGGCACCGATCAATAACAGGTCCCCAAGGCTCGAAGGGAGACCGGGATCGTGCTGAGAGCATCGAGGGCCGGGTGGACTGCTTGTGAACGCGTCTTGTTTAGGAGGGGTGTGGGACTGATGAGCTGTCTGAATTTACTTCTGAGTTTTACCTTCTGTCTGATAACGAGGCGCCTATCTACCTAATACATTTTTAAAAGACCTCAATTATAGGAATTCAGGTTTTACTTTTCTTGTACACAACATACTGTAAAGCATCAACTATGGTAAATGAAATCATATTTCGTTTGTGCAAATGAGTTCTGGTAAGTCATTAACCACTTGCACCTTATACAGTGCATTAGTTGTACTATAAGAACAAGTTTTTTTGTTACCAGGTGGTGAAAAACGTTCACTTTTTAACAATCCAACAAGTTTGTGGTTCTATGTTAGCAAGTCTGTAACAGCTGAAACAATAAGGTGACCAAAGTACTAACAGATAGTTCTTTTTTGTCATTTGAGAAGGAAAAAAAAAAGGCAGAGCTCTTGCTCATTCCAGCTTCCCAAATGAGATTTGATAAGGGAGAAAGTTAGGTTATATTGTATGAAGAAAGTATAGATAGGGAGGTATTAAGGCAAAAAATAAATAAATCATACTTTAGCAAAGAGGACTTTGTCATTTCCTGTTTCAAACCAACCAATCATAATTTCTTCTGACCATGACCATTCACAACCTTAACCACGCATTTATTTTTGTAACGTTGAAGACAAAGGTCCCCTAAACTTAATGGAGAAGCTACCAAAGAAACCAAATAGTGACAGTTCAATAATCTTAACTGTATATTTATTATTGTGACCATGATGCAAAGGTAAAGGATGCCGGATACCAGTCAGGGCACTATTCCAAGGTATACTCCAATGGGTCATGTCATAGGGTAGTGATAAGTTACATGTATGGTTGTTTAGGTTGGAAAACTTGAACATCGGATTGAGAAAACTATTATTAAAGACAAGAGTATAAATGCCAGCCAAAGTGGTAATTCACAAAGACACTCCTGTGCTTTTAGCAAAATGCTAACACACTCACAATGACAGTTCCAACATGCTGAACAGGTACAATATCTGTCATGTTCACCAACTTAAATTAGAGTGATAGCGTGCTAACATTTGCACATCAGCACTAAAACAGTTCAGCCTAGGTTGAACCCTTAACTTGCAGAGGTTTTATCAATAACTAAACTACAATTTTGACAGTTCCACCTCTACAGCAGGGCTGATACAATTTTCCAGGATTTTTTTTACCATCTTGAGAAAACAGATCCCAGAAGGACTTTGTTGGGATTGGCTCCCATCTCTAATAACCCAGATCATTCCAGTAAAACCAGTTTCCAATAAATGATACTAAAAACCTTCCCTCAGCAGCTTTACTATAATTTGAGTCAAAGAGAGTCTGCCAAATAAGCCTTCTGAAATGTCGTCTTTACACTAATACAGTTGATCTAATTCAGCTAATTTGCAAACTATCCTGATCTAAAGGCAACACTATAAATACTAAATGTGATGAAATAAATCATCGTGTCCAAAACTGATCAGTATCGGCCTTCAGAAACACGCACTGGTCAAACCGTCGATCTAGTTAAAAGAATCGACTCATCCCATGACTTCCACAGTGCTAATGCCTCTCAGCAATCTGTGCCGTTTCTCTCCCCAAGCCGTCCTGATCAATTAGTCTTCTCGCCGTCGGCCTGTCTGCACGACCCCTCCCCCCTCCGTGTTTTTCCTGTCGACTCAAACGGCGGCGCACTGTACGGGCAGAGTGCCCTAAACCCCTGAAACCATCACGCCACAAACACTCTCCTAGCCTGCAAAAGGAAGTGGAGAGCCTGCCAAAGATAAAGTGGAGTACCACAAACAAATGGAGTAACTGAGCTCATTAACGGGCCAGTGTGGTGGGTCAGCATCCTGCTGAAGCCCGATCAGCTTTCGATGACATCATCTGCACAAGGCTCAGAGCCACTGATATCTACCGTATCTGAAAAGAAGTACAGCGATGACGAAGGTGAACTCAAATCCTTTTCTTTAGTAAATGCAACAAAAACAGTGGGAAAATTCCTGTTTCATGTATAACAAATACTACCAGTAAGAGAGTATTCAAATATCAAAAGGATTTCGCTGATGAGTAACATGACTCTAAATGTCCCAGTATGCAAGATATGGTACTTTTGCTGAGTATACACTCACTGGCTGCTTTATTAGGTACAGCTGTACAATCTAATACAGCAGCTCTGACATTAATTCTACTTGTACAAGGTTATAACTTCTCAGTTTTTGTTGAAGGTGTCCAAAAGGTGATAATTCTACTATATTAAGACGCATTTCTAATGTTTTGGCCCCCTATAAATAAGGCATGGGTGTCCAGTCCTGGTCCTCGAGGGCCACTGTCCTGTTTTTTTTGCAACCAGCCCTGCACTTACAGCTTCTGACTGGCTGAACAGTAGGTAGGGCAGAGATAGTTGGAAAACAAGCAGGATAGTGGCCCTCGAGGACCAGGATTGGACACCCCTGAAATAAGGGGACCAAAACACTTGAAATGCCTCTTAAAATGATGCACTAAAGTAACTCCACACATAGTAGAATTACCACCTTTCTAACGGTCATAACCTTGGATTATTATTGGTGTGCCTATAAAGTGGCTAGTGAGCGTATACACCGTTGACCTAAGTACCAGTCGTGTTTTGCCCTGTCCCCTGATTGTGCAACCAATGACTGGCACTTTTGTAGACAAATTGTCTGAGCATTCATATTTACTTCAAGACATAACTTTGTCATAACACCATGGAGTTTTATTTGTGGTTAGCATGAACATTACATTGGACAAAAGTGGCCATTTCTTTGCAGGTTACACAGCTCTTTGCATGCGTCTCTGGGACAGGATCCCAAAGTTGCACAGTGCAGAAACAGTGGAACCGGGCATTCAGAGGCAAAGGGAGAGATGCCATTTTCCTTATTTCAAATTAGTTTACCTTTAATGTTTACCCTTTTAATTCATGTCAACATGCGATATGTAATGAAACAGGCAAATGTTTGGCCAATGAAGAAAAATAAGAAAAATCAGTGCTGAATGATGCTCTTCACCCTAAAATGAAGTGTGAAACAATAAAGACTTCAATATATCCAATAAATATGAAACATATTTATTTAGTTGGATGCATTATGATTATGTTGAATCATAAAGATGTATCCTTTTGTGAGTTTACAAAACAAGTGTGTTGTGTAACTTTGGCAGAGCATTGCTGCCTTCTTATTAATATAATGCATGACACACTGTTCCAATTTATAAATGAATAATTTCCATGATCTCTACCAACAGTAAGTGGGTGCAGAGCAGCATTGCACAGATGTCTGAATTTTTGGAAAAGTTAAATGTAATTGCTCTTCACGTAAGATTTTCCCCGTCAAGCTTCACTGTGCAGAGAACCACAGTTTTTGCAGCTATATTTGATTCTGTGAGAAGTCTTGTCACGTGAAAAATTACGGATTAAGGATGATAAGTTTTAAAATCCGCCAGTCCGTGTCACATTTCACACCGTTTCCTCCACTCCCAGTTTAGAACATAACTTGGGCTCTGAAGTGCTTCTGCTTGGTGGCGTTGTGGCTCATACCCATCTTCAGCATCCATTTCGACTTCAACATCTGTACGTACTGCATGTCTCTCTGTTTCTGATGGAAGGAGCTGTTGCCTAAAGAGACAGAGAGAAGGAAGAGACAATATGCATACGGTGCGTGATTATGTTGTTCAGGAGCAGATTTCTTCCATTTGTTCTGGAAATGATGAAGAGTGAACACAAGGGGGAGCCCACTCTATACTGAGTTTATCTTCAATAATAAGCAGAATTAATATTTATGATAGAGGAAGGTGAAAATTAAACACTGTCATCAGAGACACAAACAAACTATTAGATTCACAGAAGTTCAGTTTTACACATTTTTACTGAGACTTTTCTTTTAAATAAAATGTTTTTTTCGCTGTTATATTTTTTATTCCTTCTCCTTTGCATTACTGGTGCTGTGTTTAAGGTGCTGCATAAATAAATAACATAAGGATGACAGAGTAAAAATGATCATGCTATCTATGGCTGCAGTTTGATGACTAACATACATAACATTACATTTCAACTGTCAGCCACTGCAGAAACCTGCCACAACTAAAGTAAGAGTTAAAAAAAAGTTTCTATGGGTCTCTCTCTTTGTGGAGCTGAACCGCTGGTTAAATACAAAGTTAAGGAGGTTTTCTTATCCAGATAAAAACATTTGATGTTACAGATGCCTCACAGAAGTCATTACTGCATCCGTCTGCACCATCTGCTAATAAAATAAAACAGAAAAACCAAAGGAATCTTCATTACCTTGTGCCTCAGTGACATCTCAAAGTGGATACACGGAGAAAGCATTTGCATTTAAATGACGATGGAGGAGTGTGTTTCATCACCATCAAGTCCAAGTTCTCCCTATTTATACAGTTTTTTCTCCTACCTCCAGAAAGAGGACAAATGTTCCAACAAATAACCAGAGTATAAATCTCATCTTGAGGAGGAAGGAAAGGAGGAGAATCATGGATCTTCCTGACACATTTTTATGGATTTCTTCTGTTTTCATACTGTTTGCTGTCTCTGTAGGACTTTTTTTTTTTTTTTTATGTACACTGTTACACTGTTTAATCTTGTCGTGAATATATGAATGTTTGTATTGTTTTAAAACTTGTCCTTCTCTCCGGTGAATCTTAATAACTTTGTCAGCCTAAAATTGTCTATTTTTATACTCTTAAATATCACAACTTCACTCTTACCTCCGTCTCCTCCCCAGCCCAGGGCTTTGTACTGCCGCAGGACTCTGCCAACAGCGTTCTGATTGTGGGTCAGAACCATGGCTCTCTGAGCGCCAAACCGCTGTTTGTAGTATCTCATGAGGGAGCGGTGGCCGATTTTAGCACCTGAAGAAAAACACAGCAAGGACACATGTTCTGTTACAATACAATCAACAAATCCAAACTACAGTCTAAAACAAACAAGAGCAGAACTGAAACTTCTAGTGAGGTGACGGCACCTGGTAAAATATGACGTATGTGGAAAAGCCCACTGCTCTTATTTTGTATGAGAAAACACACATACAGAGTAAAAACTTAAAACAAGCACAATTCAAAGAGACAATTCAAAATTATGCTTTTTTTTCCACTTTGTAAGATATATAGTATTATAGGCAGGTTTATCCAAGCAGAGATGGATTGTACAGCTAATGGTAAGTATGCATATACTGACATAAACATCACAGAGCATAGGTAAATAAAGATCCTTCTCTTGGAAGGATCGCTGCACTTTTTTGCATATTTTTCTATTGTTTGTTGAATAAAGAAAGTCAGAATATAATGCAACAACTGCCTCATAATTTTGTCCAACAATCAATAAAAAGGTTCAATGACTTGAAACAACAAGAAGCAGAAACTCGTCACAAGTTGGAATAAGAGAATGTTTGGCATTTCTGCTTGAACAACTTAATCAATTTTAGTAATTAAGCAGTAAATACTACGTCTATGCCTCCTAAAATTACACTAAAACACTTATTTTGGATCTTTAAATTCCACTACACAGTGCCCACATCTTTCATAGACTTAATTTAAAAGGTTATTACGTTTAAGTGTGACTTTTGCCAATTATAAAAACTCTTGACAATTCACCCGAGGGAAGAGTCAGCTCCAGCGTTTCGTCATCATACTCCAGGTTCTTGTCTTCTGGCAGCTCTTCATCCATTTCAGCATCTTCTCCTTCCTTCCTGTCAGGGTAGCTGCTCCTGTTGGCAAAAAACAAAAAAGACCATCAATCAACATGACGAGGATGCAGCACAAATGTCTTGCTCTTAGACACGGTTATAGCTGAAGGGAGAGATGCATTTCACACAGCTCATTAGTCACTAAACAAGGTTAAACAGATACCTAAAGTCATAAAAGTCTGCAAACTCCAGAGCAGCGTCACCGTCTGTGAAGAGTTTACAGTGGCTTTTGTCGGTCATGTGACTCTGTACCGCTTCTGTCGAGTAAAACGAACGCCCCTTCTCGTTACACCATAAGCACACATTCCCAGCGCCAACTTTCTCTCCTGTAACACACACACACAAAAAAAAACTATTAGATTTGATGGGAAAGTTTTTAAAAAGCCCTGATGCTTCATGTTTAGACTCCAAACTCACCCAGGTAACGAATGAGGCCCTTAATGTTGACGAGGAACTCCACATCAGGGATGAAGAAGCTGTGGACTTTAGTCATGTGGGTGACGTTCTTCATGAGTGACTTTGAGTGGTGGGGACAGAACAGGCAGTCTGTGATGGGAATGGAGCCAGGAAGAGCAGCTGGGTGGGGGTCAGACTGAACTGTGGAGTCTGCTTCCTCCTGATCCATCGTCTCCTCGCCATCTTCATCCTCCTCCAAGTCATCATCATCGTCCTCCTCGTCAACATCCTCCCACTCTTCTGGAACATTTTAATGTCACAAACTACTAAAGATGTGCAACTTAAACTAGAACAAAATGACATTTTATAAATTTTTCGTACAACTGAGGGGAGCCCATTTACTTGAGTAGAGCTGGGGAATAATTCAACACTGTAATTTGTTATATGTATTTGGAATCTTTTTTTTTGTTATCCACAATGGTTTCACTTCTCCTTCTTACCTTGCTCAGCTGTGGCTCCCTCTTCTTTGTCTCGCCTCTTCGCTTGCTCCTCCAGCCACATCATTCTAGGGGGTTTGTCTGGCTTCTCCATCCCCTCCTTTGAAGCTCCTTGTGACACCTGGGTCTGCTTTTGCTTGGCCGGACTATGCTGCCCTTTCAGCGCCTGCTGCAGCGCCTCGTTCCTGGCATCGTGGTCCACCTTTTCGTCACCAAGTCCCTTCTCCAAGTTCTTCTCGTTCATCTTCTCCACTTTTCCCTGGGTGGCAAGCAGGGCCTGCTTCTCCGCCTGCTGGTGTTTGTGGGACTGCAGGTGGTTCTGGTAGGCGTTGGCGCTGGAGAATTTCTTGTTGCAGACGGCGCATCCTTCAGTGACCGTCGCATCGTTCAGCTGCTGTTCAGCAGCAGCACGTTGTGCCAAAACGCGCTCCTGGAAGTTTTCGGCAGTGACGGGTGGCATGTCTGCCACCTTGCGCTTCAGGTTGTAGCGGTGCCAGTCGGTTTTGTAATGCGCCCGCTGTACCTCGCCATCGGCAAATGCAACTCGACAGCTGATGCAAGTATAGGACGCCATGGCAACCTGAAGATATGAGTCAAGTCAGGATTATTTACAGTGTCTCTGAAGGCTTTACTATAAGACAATCTCTATTATTAAATCCACAAAGGCCAAAAAATACTTTCCACTGACAAAAAAATGTATGTATGTCTATGCAGACTGTCCACAGTGCCAGTTAACGCACCACCAGAAAAAATGCACCTCACTAGGGATGTATTTCAACATCCCGGTTAGGGATGATGCGGTTACACATCAGTTCAGTTCAGTGAAATATAACAAACAGAGGAGCTCTTCTTCTTCTTCTTGCTGTCACTACTGTTCAGAGTTCCCACCATGTTTTGTAGAGAGTGTGTGTGTGTGTGTGTGTGTAACGTGTGTATTGCGTCTGTAGTACAAGTACATGTACTTCCAGGAGCAAGTAAAATGTACTAATTGGCCTTTACGCACAAAAGCAGCCCACCTGGATGTTATCCAAATATGAGACATATTCTTTTTTCTTTTTAATTTCAAAATTAACCCGTTTTATTTTACATTCTGGGCAGCAACTATCATTTTCATTACACTACACTGCTGATGCTTTTCTCAATCATATAGTCTATCAAATGTTTTTAAAATAACGGGGGGGGGGGGGTTACCCATCACAATTTTCTAAACACTAACTGCCATCCATAAATTGCATTTTTTGAGGAAGACCAAAACCCAAAATGATTAAACTTGATGTCATAAATGAATGAATTTTTGGTAATAGATTAATCACTAATAACTTTAGCTCTATTTATCGTGTTTGTCAAGGAAACCTGTCAAAAAACAAAACATGAGGCTCTTTATTATTTTCTGCAGACTGATAATAAATTAGCTGCCAACAAATTGGGAATATGGTAAATATAATTGTGTTTAAAAGTTTTGGTCAGACAAAATAAACAAGAAAATCATCATTTTTAGATTTAGAATATTGTGACAGACGTCTGTCACAATTTTGTGACACTCTACATAAAACAAAAACGAAGCAATTACATGAGACAAAAATAGGAGTTTAACCAATAGTGACAATAATCAATCGTCAGGTGCAGGTTTACATTTAAGTTGTTATTTTTTATATAAACGCTAGTAAAGTATTTAAAACATCGCTCACTTTAATATAAAGATAAATAATGCCATAATGTGCAGCCTCCAGAACAATTAAGATACTTCTGATACAGTTTCTACAAAGTTACAATACTCATTATTGTAGGATTTATTGTTTTTATTAGTTTTTTTATAATTCGTTTTCGCTAGTAGGACCTAATAAACACAACACTGACTGGGAGGATTTAGCGTTATGTAAAGATAGAGTAACAGCATTAAATACATAATAATATCTCTGTAAACGCTAGCTAACCGGCCAACCAGCTGCAATGTTAACGTTAGTTTACCTGATGACTGTTCTTGTGTTTATAACCGTATAACGCTAACATGTATGCATTAATGCGTTGTAACAGGTTAGCAAACGTTAGCCTGTGTAGCTACGCAGTCATTACGTGTCGCATAATGTTACGAAAGTGCTAAATCACTTAACTATAAAAGTGTAACCTAAAATAAAGTAAAAAATAATTTAACACAAGGTGCAAATCTTTGCTGCTGAGTCAGTTTGAGACACACTATGCTAAAGTCGGCTAGCAACCACTAGCCAAACGTCAAGTATGAACATCTGCTACAAAAAACTAAAATCTCAAACCTTCAAGACAATTATACTAACGACAAGATGATACAATAGTTCTTACCTATTCCACGAGATGACACTACTGTAAAATCGTATTTTTAACTTATTATTTTGTATGTTTTTCGTGTCGAACTCTGCAGTAACCACACCACCTCGCGCAGTTAAACTACAGATGAACTTTGAACTTTCTTCTTCTTCTTCTACTGCGTGTTGATTGGATGATGAGCGGCGTTTGAGGCGCATTACCGCCACCTGCTGTTCGCTGCGTGGAAACAACTCCTGTCGCATTTATGTACAAAAATATCACAGCTCATAAATAACTAAGCACATTTAGCCAAGTATTGTAGTTCTTGAGGTATATGTACTTTACTTGCGGTGGTGGAAAGTAAATAAGTGCAATTAGTATTGTAGTGAAGTACAGTTTAGAGGGAGCTCTACTTTAACTGAGTATTTCCATTTTCTGCTACTTCACTACATTTCATTCACAACAGCAATATGAAATTCAACACAAATACACTGTTTACTTAGGAGTGAATGTAGCCTACTTTTGAACTTTTAGTACATTTAACCCTTGGGAGTCCCTTCGTTTTGTGCACCACCTGTGTCCCTTAGACACAAAAAAATGCACTTGTAAAGATTGCAAAAAAAAAAAGAAATATTATGTATCAACATATTTTTTCCAATTTTTTTTATGAATGCCATCATTGACTTCAGTCCTCACCATACATAACAAATATTTATGAATTTTCTGAAATTTTAACCCCTTAAATGCCAGTTTTAGCCATCAAAGCTTCTGGTTTTTTATAGAAAAAAACACGAAAAGTTGATTTCTTTCCATCCTGTACATGCAAATTGGATTTTTTTTGTGGGGGTATTATCCAAGCCTGGGAGTGTCAAAAATTAGCAGCAACATTGATTCTGATCAGTTTTTTATTTATTGTGCAAAGTCTTTTGTATATAAATTGCTCCACCTGTGTCCCCTAAACACGAAAAAAATGCACTTGTAAAGATTACTATAGAAATATTATGTATCAACATAGTTTTTCCAAATTTTCTTTATGAATACCGTCACTGACATCAGTCCTTACTATACATAACAAATATTCACGAACTTTCTGAAATTTTAATCCCTTAAATGCCAGTTTTAGCCATCAAAGCTTCTGTTGTTTTTTTATAGAAACCCCCCCCACAAAAAGTAGATTTCTTTTTCCATCCCGTATATGCAACTTGGATTTTTTGGGGGGGTATTATGCCAGCCGGGGAGTGTCAAAAATTAGCAGCAACATTGATTCTGATCAGTTTCTTATGTTTTGTGCAAAGTCGTTTGTAAATAAACTGCTCCACCTGTGTTCTTTGGACACAAAAAATTGCTAGTTTATAGATTGCCATAGAAATATTATGTATTCCAGTTTCTTTTTATGAATGCTATCATTTACTAGTTTTCACCATACATAACAAATCTTCATGAATTTTCTGAATTTTTAACCCCTTAAATGCCAGTTTCTGTTATA
>JAUMHL010000010.1:20275997-20314804 GCA_032362345.1 Sandelia bainsii
TACAATCATAAGGTTTGTTAAATGAGTCTTGTTCAGTGATTCATGAACAGATTTACTTCATCAACACAATCTGTTTGACTGAGAATCTCAGATGTGAACAAAAAAACTACAAATGATCTTATTGATTATGATCATGATATTTACATTTTACTAACTATGTTTAGCTGTGTATTTGCTGTGTTTGGATCCAGTGTGATCTCACGTGAATATTTTACAAATCTAGCTCTGTTCTCCTCCTCTGACAGTAAAACATCCACTTCAGTCACTCTCAGTGAGACATTTTTCCAATTCTCCCTCAGAATGTTCTGTAGTTTGTCTCTGAGCTCTGACACAGCTGCTGTCACATCCTCAAAGTAGCTCAGAGGACGGATGTTGATGCTGGATGAGTCTGTAGATTCACTGAGTGGTGACAGTGAGGGGTAGTTGTGTAGAAACTGGGTGTGATCCTCTGTGTGTGAGAGCTGCTCCAGCTCAGCATCTTTCCTCTTCAGATCACTGATCTCCTGCTCCAGCTTCTCCTGAAGCTCTTTGACTCGACTCACTTCAGTTTTCTGCATTACAGGAAAAGGAGTGGTTGTAGAGAAAAAAAAAAAAGATTAACCCATTTTACAATATCCTGTGCATAACAAAAATGCTTTTTGTTCACGTTTTTCTTTTGTTACAACAAATCAACAGACATCACTCTCACGTCTGTATTGGTTCTTTTTTAGAGAAGCCAAATGAAGACTGTTTCTAGTTACTTCCCCTTTGTACAACTGTTGGTCTTTTAAACAAATAAACATAATTATAAATATAATGTTATAAAGAAAATCTGGTTATTGCTGTGCTAATGCAGTGGAAGAGAAACAATAACGAAGTACAACAATAGAAATATTCAATTTAATAGCTAAATGCCTGAAACGAATTTTCAAATATTTTATTTTTTTGGAAAAAACATTCATATTTGTTATTATGTGTTCAGAATGATGCACAAAAATGGAAATTTAAAGCTCAGGTTCATCTGCCCAATCAGGTGGCCACGAGAACATTAAATTATATCAGTCAAAAACAAAACAAACAAAATTATATTTCAAAGTGTATGTGAAGTAAAGGGTTTCAGATGTTTGATTTTTGGCAAATTAAGTAGATGTCCTAGAAATCTGCATCTTTTTCACTGATAAACTGTGTACTGAGAAACACAAAGAGGAAGTTGGCCATGGATGTTTGTTTTTAACTTACAGAAACAAAGACGAAGCTTGGAAAATATTAGTTGACGATGAAGATACCTACTTTTTTTTTTTTTTTTTTATCAGACTGCTGAAGACTCATATTACCTTCAAAACTTTGAAAAACATTACAACAAAAACTTTATTTGTCCTTTAAAATTAAGTCCAAAAAGGAAGTGGTCTGACTACTTTGCATATTTTCAGTTCTAGACCAAGAATTTAAAACAAAAACAACTTTATTGGCCACATCTGATAACATATATGAGGAATTTGTTTCTGGACGTTGGTAATTCTCAAGAAGAATATACCAGTATATGTTCAACAGTAAACAAGACACAGCTACAGACAATGTAGGAAAGACACAAAGACAAAGAAAACAACAATTACACAGTAATACAGTTTAAAAAACTATGTTATACCAGTGCTCACTGATAAAGAAGCTACTGTATAAAGCCATTCTTCTCACTCTGTAACAGAACTTACATCCATATCAACTGTGTCAACGGGAGAAGACCATTAAGTACCAGACACTAATTTACTTACATAATCAAGCATTGTTGGAAAAACTACGTTATTTAAAACTGGAAAAAAAAAAAAGTTTCTCATGTTCCTTTAGGCACCGATCATTGTAAGCATTATTAATGAGGCTTGTAGTTCCCGTAATCCTTCAATCCATCAATTTAGAAACATCAGTTTGAATAATCAGCATTAAAAGAAATGTACGTCAGTTTATTTATAAAGCACCTTTTACAGAACTGTGTATTGTAAAGGCTGAAAAAGCAAAAATTATATAAAGTTTGTGCAATCACAAAATAAATAAATAAATAAAATTAGAGGACATGCTCTAGCTGGCAGGATTACATCAGGGCCTCAACAGCACTAGATGTTTCTCTGCTTCAGCATCGAGGTTCAAAACTCAGTCACATAAACAGGAAAGTTTGTGAATCCAATTTGTGAACAATTTCCTCTATTTCTGCATAAATATGACTTTTAATCTAAGTCATAAAACTAGATAAATAAAAAATAGGACAAAAAAGATAACACATCCATTCATTTAGTGAAGAAATTATCCAATCTTACATTTGTGTTTGTCAAAACTATATGAACTAGAATTATTAATTTAATCGAAGGGGAAACTCAAGAAAGTCTAGTAGTTTCAGTCAATGAGGTGAATCAGGTGTGAGTGTGGGAGGTCTTGTCTAAAGAAGTGAAATATAGGTTTTCACTATCACAATCTGATCCACAAACGCTGCAGAAATTTGCTGCGCAGATGACACCTGACTACATTTATCTATGAAACCAGATGAAACAAATCAATTAGTCAAACTTCAAGGCTGTTAAAAAGACATAAAGACCTGGATGTCCTGTAATTTTCTGCTTCTGAATTCAGACAAAATCTCAGATATTTGCTATTAACTACAGTTATTCCAGATGGCACAGCTTTGTCCTCAATTAGTACTGTGAGGAACTTTGGAGTTTTTTGACAGGGTATCTCCTTTAACTAAAGAAACCTCCTACAGAACCAGGCACATCCTCAGTCAAACCTAGTGCTTGCTCATGGGGGAATTTTTGTGTTTTTCTCTCTAACTCTGTAAGGTCTGGACCTTTCTATGTAAAGTCCCTTGAGGTGATTTTTTCTTGTGATTTGCTGCTATATAGATAATTAATACTCAATTTTAAACTGAATCTTTCTAACACAGGTTTGGCTCAAACAAAGGAGATTTCTGGAGAAGAGTTGTTGATGCTCAACCAGGTTGGAAAGAAATGGTAAAGGCCAAAGTCAGAAAGAGTTCACACTAGTTACTGAATTTAAGATTGCATAATTTTCTAGTAATTCTTCTCATTTTTTAAGTGGGTTTCCTTTATCTACTTTCAGAACGTGCATGAACACCTCATCTCATTTTAGGTCATTTTTATGCTTGTTGTTGTTTATAGAGAAAGTTGTAAAGGATTCACAAACTTTTACGTTCCACTGTAGCTGAGACAGAATAAAATGGGACGAAATGTTAATTTAAGACATTAAGCATGAATGTAGTGTGCTTCCTCACTTGTCCTTGAACTACTACAAGTGAATTTTGCATATTCAAGGCTCCTTGTTTGTAAGTAATTGTCTTTTCTTTCCCAACGGAGACACAGCCAAGTACCATTTCCCCTCAGCTGTTACAGTGATAAGGTTTCTCATCCCCGTCTTTTCGTGAAACGTCAATTCACGACCAAATCTGAACTTGTATGAATCCTTAAGTGCTTTTTCATGTCCGGTATACGAAAGAAACTTTTCCCACAGACGGTGCAGGAGTACGGCTTCTCACCCGTGTGGATTTTTAAATGGGCATTCAGGGACGACCTCTGAGCAAATCTTTTCCCGCAGGTGTTGCAGGGGTACGGCTTCTCGCCCGTGTGAGTTCTCATGTGGACTTTCAAGACGCCGCTACAATAAAAAGTGGTCCCACATATTTCACAGGAGTGCGGCTTCTTGTCCGCGTGGATTCTCATGTGCCACTTCAGCAGCGAGAGCCGACAGAAACATTTCCCACAGACTTTGCAAACGTACGGCTTCTCATCCGTGTGGGAGCTCATGTGAAGTTTCAAGAGACTGCTACGTCTGTAGGCCCTGCCGCACAACTTACACGTATACGGCTTCTCACCTGTGTGGGTCCTCATGTGGACCAACAAGCCGCTACTACACCTGAAACCTTTCCCACAGGTCGCGCACACGTACGGCCTCTCGCCTGTGTGGATTCTCATGTGGAGCAACAAGCCACTGCTGTATCTGAAACCTTTGCCACACGTTTTACAAGGATATGGCCTCTCACCCGTGTGGATTCTCATGTGATTCTTCAGTGCTGACGTCTGACTGAATCTTTTCCCACAGGTGCTGCAAACATACGGCTTCTCACCTGTGTGGCTTCTCAGGTGGACGTTTAATTTGGACTTGTACTTAAACATTTTCCCGCAAGTGTCACATTTCAAAGACTTTTTATCCGTCTGAGTGACTGAGTCCGTCGTTGACATGGGAGAGTTGTACACATTACTACTGTGGCTGGTTGATCCTGAGTCTACATGTTTGCTTCCTTTCTGCTCTTGGCTCTCAGCTACAGGAGAGAGGAGCCAGTGGTCGTTGTCTGGTTCTGGATCCTTGTGGTAACTTTCTTCAAAACTAGGAGTAAGCGTGAAGGTACCGATCTCCTGCTTCACTATCAGCTGCTCTCCCTCCTGATTGGTGCAGAGTTCCTCCTGTTCCTCTTTTATCTGTGGAAGCTGCGAGTCCTCTTGCTCCAGACAGGAGATGCTCTCCTGGTTAGAGAGAACCTCCTCCTCCTCCTCCTCCTTCTCCTCTTGCTTACAGACGTGTTTCTGTGGCAGCTCTGAAGGGACACAAGAAGTACAGTGCTCATAAAAAGTACTACTACTTTGTAGAGATCTATTTTCACTTTTTCTATTGATCAGTGTAAAACAAAAAGCTAAATTGAATCAAACATGATTCACTGTCTCAAAACTGAATGTTCAGCCACTTAAACATTATTCATTATGAAAAAAGGAATAAATTCAATTGTTCAACAGCAACTGTCGCTTTATACTTTAGAATAAAAATCTTGCTTGTTGTTATTGTTCGTTTTTATCTTTATCCTCTGAACATGTCACAGCGACGCGAAACGAGTCTTAAGAAACAACACTTGAATGTAAGAGGACACATATCACAATGTGGTGCTTCTAGCTGGATCCCAGAGTCTACATCAGTCCAAGATGTTTAATCTAGCAGACAATGAGACCGGTATGCACGGTGGGATTTGCCAAATGCAACGCCAAATCCCCAATCCCCGAATCCAGACCACCTGTCTCGGCTCATCAAAGACGATGAAGAAGCTACAGCCCCCCTGACTGATAAATGGTATCTTCACACGAACATTGGAAGAAAGAACCAGAGGCTTAAAGAGGAAGGAGAGATTCTTCCAGCACCAATCTTCTCATGACTAAATGAGAAGCTCTGAGCTTTAAGTGGAGAAATTATATATATATATATATATATATATATATTAGGACCCTCAGAGTGAAACAGACGAAATATTTCTACAAATGAAGCAGTCACAATGTTTTTAGTAATTCTGTGATCATTTAGTGTCTTTTTGTCTATTTATGGTTTCCATGTGTCTCTTATTCATCATTGTCGTCTCTTTGTGGTCTTTGTGTGTCTCTTAACTGAGCCCAGTGGCTTTTAAATTAGAAATATTAACACTCACATCATACAGCGGCTCAGTGACTCCCTGATATATTCCCTAGCGCTGCGCCAACCTGGCCGTTCAGTAATCCATCCATGGAGGTGGGGAGTGGCCACAGTGATTTTAGGCTGGAGCAGCACCAGCTACACCACAACGCTGAGGCAGCAACAAAGGCAGAACAACTCCACAATCTGGTCCAACACCTGGTGGGTTGTCATGCCAATTTTTCCAGCCACCACTTGAGAAATCGGAGGCTAAATTTCAAAGTGAGGCACCTCATTCCTTTCCAGCAGCCATCTTGACTACGACCTGGAATGTGCAGGCAAGTTTTCCAGAGCCACATCTCCGCCAAACAGTACGAGATGTCTACGTTAACTTCACCCACTCAACATGTAAGACGGTATCAAATACTGTACCTGCACACCAAGTCCCACAGTGAGCGTCACTACACTCCAGACATGTCAGCTTCAGGCAGTGCTACCAGAGCAGATGTCACCTTGGTTCATTTTGGTTTTTCTGTTCTTATTTGTATTTGTAAATGAGCCAAATATACAAAGTTCATATAAAACAAATAAACAAAATTAATATTCAAAAATGCAAAAGTGAATTCTCTAAAATGACTTTTTTTTAAAGCCATTCTTCATGTGTGCACATAAAAAAGGAACAATTTATAGATGTTCTTCAATCACAGAACGTTTTGTTGACTCCACCTGAGGTCTGCAGCTCCCAGCATGTGGCACCTTCTCTGAATGAACTCTGTACATGTCAAGGTTTTTCTGCACGTTTTCTTTTTTTAAACGGCTTCAGTCATCCAATCCCATTTTTCTTGGCTGTATTTTGTTTTTCTTTTATTTTTATTTTAGTAATAATTTCTCAAACTTTATGTTGCTGCCTGTCTTGACCAGGACACTCTCGTAAAAGAGATTTTTCTAAATGCAGGTTCAGCATGTAAAAAAAAAAGGTTTACAGAAATATTCAAGATCAAGAAACCTATAACATTTGAATATTGATTTATTAGTATTAAAATAAAGAAGAATAACTGTTAGATAGATAAATATTAAACTTAAAATAGCTTAACGATTTCATGTCACTGCATTATGTTCAGTAGTTCAGTACATCACACTAACACATAACACTGAGAAGCTGAGACTCATCTTAGCAAAAGTCTTGTTCATTGGTTAGGAACCTTTTTAAGACAGTTAAAGTTGTACCTACCGATCCTGTGCAGCTTTATTTCGGGTTTTAAAACGACATCCAGCAGTTTGCGTTGACGATCAATCTCTGCTTCGTACTCGACGATGATATTTTCCAACACTCCGAATATTTCTTCGGCAGCAGCAGTTAGTCGCTCGCTGACAAACTCTCTCAAATACTGATGTGAAGACATTTTAGAAGACAGTTTACCTGCGATATGACCACATCTGACAGCTAATGTCACACATGCAGTTAGTTTCTTTTTCTTCTTCTACTACTGCTGCTGCTCCTTCCTCTTCTTCTTCTACGATTTACTGCCGAATTGCAACCAAGTAGCTCGCTATCGCCACCTGCAGTTCATTTACAGAATCCTTAATTCTTCCACCTACTCCTGCGTCTTCTACAGAAGTTGAAGGTGACGTTTAAATCTCTGGTACTAAATTAAAACACTGTTTTAATATTCACGTGTTTAACCCCTTCTTGCTTAGTAACAGTCTTTTATTTGTTAGTTATGACAAAAGATTCTTTCCAGTGTCCCCTGTTGGATCTGATGTAAATGCCTTCCTTCCTTTAAGGTCTCTATTTTATAACCTCTGCTGCTGTATCTTAACTTGGTTCCAAATGAAGGATTTTATTTCTGTTTTACATACTGAAAATAGTGATTCTACTTAACTAGCTTTTAATCAACAACTTAATTTCCTTGAACGCCTGTGAAATGTGGTACCTATAAAAAACTCCACATCTAATCTGATTATTCTAGGCCACAACTTAATATTTCATTAAAGACGCTTTTTGGGTATTTTTACTTGTAATTTCTCTGTTGTAATGTTGGGTAGTAGGACTCAGAAAACAACAGACCTTTGTCTGGTTTTTGGATGCTCTAATGAAAGAAATTAGCAAAACCAAGCATCGAGGAGCATTGGACATTTCACAAACAAAAAGTTATCTTTGAATATTTTACTGTTACGAACATAATGAATTTATCTGAGTTTCAGTTTCCTAGATCTGAATAAGCTCTGCTAACACCTTTCTGATGCGAATGGTAAACATTAATTCCACCCATCTTTAAACTGCAGATCTGAGCTGTAGAGTGACATTAGCTGTGTTTCTGAGCAGTACAGTAACAAAAGTATTCAGTCTTGGATTAATTCCAAGAAAAGAAACCTGAAATAATTATTGTGTTTTTAATTGAATTTGCACAGTGACGATTTGCTGTTTGACTGACGACCAGGAGATCTACTAATAACGTTGTTTACAAAATGTTCCAAGAATTGTTTGTGAAACATTTCCTGCTCCTGATTATGGTATTAAAGTAAAACCACCATGCCTCTGTCCTTTGCAGGAACTCTACTTGACCCAGATCTCTGTACTCTTCAGTCCTGTTCTCAGAAAACATTAGTTATTGCTGCAGAAAATACTAGATAAGGGAAGTGCAATGGTTCATTACTTAGGGTTTTATTCAGCGTTTATCTTTCCCAACTGACCCTGACTCTCACAGACACCTCAACTTTTGCCCACTCCTTAATGGGCCAATATGTACCCTATTCTTGTCAGTTTCCCTGTGTACATTCTCTTCCCAGTCTGCACCTGATTCTAAGAGCTTGTTTCAGCTGCCCGGTACTTTTGGATTCTGCTTTCATAAGACTGGAGGAGCTGGAGGAGAAAAAGGGAGACTCACAAAGGACTCCGGTCTATGTGTTTCCCTGTTTCTCCTCCAACTTCTCATCACACACGTTGGTGCAGGAAACTGAATCTGTGACCGTAATCATTTATGGAACTGGATAAAGTTAGATGAATGTTACATGAGTGCTGCATGTTGGAAAAACTACTACTGATGAAAAAATAAACTACAGTGTGTTACAACAGTTTATTGACATTCTTGAATTTAAATCACATAAAATTACATTTTGTTAATGCATTTTGGTTCTGACCCACTAACATCTTTTTGAAACAGGTTCTGTAGCTGTATGGAGGATAACCAGATACTGATACCACCAGAAGCTGGATGAAGAAAATGTTGTCATGTTATCCTTTTGATCAGTTCAATAAATATTTATAAAGATCTTTTTTTTAGTTAAACCTGAACCTGTCTCTGTTATTCAGAAGTCGGAACATTTCTGTGTCTTATGCAGTTATTACACGTGAACTTACAATAAACAGCAGCGACCACAAAGTCCTCTTAGGCACTGAAAAACAAATATTTCTATAACCATCTTATGCTAATACAAGGCATTACATGATCAATTCATTATACAGTGTGGTGAGTCTTTATTGTAAAAACTATGTTCTAATGTATAAGGTACAGTTCAGTCATTCTTCATCTTCAGTCTGTGAATCCACAACTGATTCTTGACACCGGCTTTCCTACACTGGTGCATTGTTAAATCATACTGATGGCGCAAATGTCATAATATCTTGTTTTTAGTGCATTAAAAGTAAATTTTCAACTAATTCTAACCAGTCCAGTCAGACTCAGAAGAACCACGTTCTGCTCTATAACTGCAGGTTTTGTCTAAAAAAAAGTGGACATAAGAAAACTGTGAGCTCAGATGACCTGATGTATCTTCACCATCCCCATCACAGGAGAACATGTTTTTAAAGGCAGAGTGAGGATGGAAAAGTGCACGTACGTTTTGTTTTTGCTGCTTGTTTTGGCTGAGAATCGTGTGGCTTCATGTGTTGGTGTTTGATTCTCATTTGGACTGAGTCTGTGTTAAAACCCGGACTGTTTTTGGATCTACTAACTTGACATCAAACCAACTTGTGATTTATGGTCAGTGTTTTATCCACTGGACCATCAGGACTCCTGGACCCTCATGTTTACTCTGCACAGTTCTGATCAGGCAGCTATTCTTCCCAAATGTTTGCAGAATGAATCTTATATAAAACAAAAAACAACATTTGGGTTTTTAGTTGAGGAAGAGCAGCCGTAGATAAACGAGTTTGGCATTTTCAGGCCTTGTTCAAAGTTACATTCTGCATAAGAAACACAGACCTTCTCATTCATTTGAATGGGGCAAGTGTGTTCACACAGCAAGCTCCAGAAAGACCACGCAGACTTACTTAGAAAGACTTACTGCAGCTTTAAACTGCCCATTTATCACTTATCTTAGTAATAAACCCAGAAAAAACTGTGACAATTTTAGTGATAATACTGAGGATGGAGGTATTTTTCATATAAGACTTGTGCATTGGCTTTTTGTAGGAATGCAGCTAAAATAACTTAAATCTCTATTTGTTTTCCTGTTGTGAGACAGTCCTCGCATTTGATAGCATTTTATGAAATGGGAATCTGGTTTGGAATCCACTTATTACACTCCATTTGCTTCAAATCCCTTATCAAGTCTGTTATTTTACTGTTTTTTATCTCACCCAGTGCAATACTAAAACATAATTAAATGTTTTTAACAGTCTAGTTTGAAGCGATACTACTAACACAACTGATGTTATTAATATTTTAACACTTAGTGTCCCTCCTTCGTACTCTTCGTACAGATCATGCAATTTGCAGTTGGTTTGTTGATTACAAAGCTATTAAGCTTGTGCCTCAAAGTCCTCGATAACTCAAGCATTTTTGTTTATGTCATTTGTCATCTTTTATTTGTGTGACAAACTAAACATAGATTGTAAATGAAAGATTCAACATGGGATTTGTTTGGCTGTGGAGCAAATCCAGATGTTTCACCAACTTGGAACCAGATCCAAAGTGGAACCAAATCGGTCCACAATGAAACAGGTGAAATTCAGGGGTTATGTTTGAATGTATGTATCTCTCAAAATGAATTGAGATTTACATGCATAGTATTTTGAGACCTGCTGCAATGTATAATAAAATAAAAGAATAACATAAGTGTTAATTGAAAAAAAACTTTCATATAGCATTTGAAATGGAAATAATAAAAAAAGCAATAAAAGTGTCGTTCTTTACTTTTACCTTTAAAGTAAAACAATTATCCAACAGTAGTAGTAATATGATTTGATAGCCTAGTGATTGTCTGTGGAATTCTGGGTAAAGTAGTTGGATGAATCAGTTCAGCATCAAAGTTTTGTTGGAGCAATTATAAACAATATATAGTTATAAAATGTTTTTAACACACATGGTTTAGTTGTAAGTGCATATAAAGAATATAAACATGATTTTCTGAAAGAATTTCATTAAGTATAACGTGAGTTCAGTTAAACTGTTAGTGACATTCACTATGAACTGTTATTAATCGCTTAATGTTTCTAATACACGTGTTAAAAGGTAGTTATTGTTGCTCAGAAATACATAAATAAACACTTAAATGCCCCCACAATTAAGCTAGTGTGTTAATAACCTTTATCTAGGATTGCCTGTAAATGCTAAATGAACCTCCCCAATCAAATATGTTGCTTTAAAAAGACAACTATAACCACAGCAATTAAGCAAAACCATCAGTAGGATCATATTCCTCAACCAGTCAACAACAGATAATGTCAGGATCAGACTACACAATATTTTTGACTTTTATAAGTGACTTACAGGTTAGTTCTGGATGAGCAGTAAGGTGGCAAGGAAAGATCCGCCTCACTTTAACACACACTTAAATAAACTATTATACACTGACTAGGCAAGCAGAAGCTCCCTCCCTCCTTCATTTGTGTTTCCCACTGCTCAGACAGACACATGCTTCTCCAAAGCCGTGAGTAATTTCACACACAACTTGCACAATGTGGATACCGTCATTAATTATTTAAATCTTCTGACATAATACAGTTAATTGGCTTGTGCTCAACATCAAGGAGCAGAATATCAAACCATCCATATATGATGAGAATGACACTGTCCTCTTTTTGTCAGGATGTTGTGAGGTGTCCCAGACGCTACCTCAGTTGCCATTTGGTGTAACTTAACACATTACACAGGGTAAACAAGTGATAATGGCACCTAACACTGATTTATGTTTCCATCTCTGTTGATTTATTACCAGGATGATATTGTGTAGTCTGATCTCGACATTAGGCCAGAATGATTTAACAGAGTGATGAGATGTGAAATGTTAGCTTTTAAATGATACAGAGAGACACTTTTGCACAATGCCCAACAGTCCAGAACACCTCCATCTTCCCTCCACATGTCCTCCGTGACCTCCTCCTCCGTGCCAACTGTATGTTTCATCTATCAGGGGCGTCTGAGGAGTTTGGAGAAGAATCCAGAGGAGGCAGGCTTGTCACTCGTTTCCTGAGCCTCCTCTTTTTTCTTGGCCTTCTCCTCTCCAAGCCCCAGTTCGCCCTCCAGATGCTCCAGCTCCGACTGGTCCAGCAACTCAAAGTCCTCCACCTCGCTGTCCGATTCCTCGGCCAGCTCCAGTAGCCTGGTTGATTCTGGGAGCGTTGACCTCTCCGGCCCTTCGCTCAACACCATGAAGCTGACAGCTGCTTCTATTCTCTCCTGCATGGCGGCTGTGACCGCGGCGGTGATGACGTCTCCCGCCATCTGGTTCACCAATGCAAGGGCTTTTTCAGGAGGAGGTATATGCTCGGATTTGATCTGCTGCTGGGGCTGAGCTGGAGGCAAAGGAAGACCGAGGCTGAGGTCATCATCCTCATCGCCGTTGGTCGTTGTGCCATTGTCGAGTGAAGGGAATTCTGGGAGGCCACCAGTGAACGCTTCTTCTCTGTCGAGGTCTGTGAGGTCAAAAGGATTTTAAATAAAAACATGTAAATCAGCAAGAATTTGATGGGCAGTGGCTGAGACATTAACAGCAAGCAAGCACAGTGTGCAAGAGGACTTTTAGTATTAGTAATTTTTCTGTCCTAAAGTCCTAATACTTTTCTAAATTTTCCACTTAACATTCAATATAATTTACTTGACTGATACACTGAGCAATGAACAGACAGAAAATAAAAGGCATAAAAGCTAAATTTTTGCTAAATGACGATGGCAACAGGACTTGCTTGAGATTCTTGAAGATGAGGCTTCTTCAGTTCCCAGGTCTTTCACCTCCCAGGAGTCAGTCAACACCTTGAAGGTTGTTGAGTTCACATGTCGATGGTTGTGCCGGTGACCATCATTTGTTATTGTTATTACGGTAACGTGTTGATGTGTGAACGAATTGGGGAGGGATTCCAGGTCTGCACTGTAAGTGGCTCATTAACGGCGTCACAGACCACCTCCTCTGTTAAGTGATTCATTCATTCCAGTTTGACGTAGATGACCCCTTTGCTCCCCTTTCAAACCACTGGTATTATCTGTCCTTACGCATGTACGTAGATACGTATGGACTTCTAAGTTTTGCCCTGAGGAGCTGGATCTTCTGTGTTGTGCCATGTGTTTGTGGAGTTGTTGCTTTGTTTCTCCAATGTACAAATCTGTGCATTAAGTCTGAGTGTTTTATTCTCAGGATGGACGAGCCTCTGCCTCACTGTGTTGCTGGGTTTCGACAGGGATGTAGTGTTTGTTGAAGATTCTCCTGAAGATTATTTTTGCTATGAGGTAAAATGTCTTCAGGAACTTCAAGCAAGTCCAGCTGCCACAGGTTCTGGATGCTTTTTCTTATATGACAGTAAAATTAATTATTAGGGGTTTTGGTGGCAACCTAACAAATAATAAATTATAGCCTGCAATTGATTTGTAATTACACAGTAACTGTTCCACAGTTTAAGTGAAAATGCAAACAATTAATGCAAAACAAGTCTTAAATTTCGATATTAGCTGTATTAATTTACTAGTTTTGGTCTGTTTGTCTGACAAACAGCAGTGAAGGCCATTTGTCACCATTTTCTGATGCTTAATTGACCAAACAATCAGTTAATCAAGAGAATATTCAGTTGGTTAAATCATGCTAACCATGCTAATTAATTACATTCTAACAATAATCAAATAATGAAAACTGAATTAAAGAAAGTGTATCAATCAATTCAATTAGATGTGTCCACCTTCAGGATGCTGTGGAGGCGACAAACGTACCGTCTGAAGTCTCAGTCTGTGGTGTGTTTCCCTCTGACAGGTTGAAAGTGCCGTTGTCTGTCCACGTCACATCCGACACCTCTGTGTCCGATACAGACATTTCCTTACACACCGTGGAGTCAAGCTGTAGGAGGAAAATACAACAAAACATAATTTTTTAGAGCAAATCGCTCTGTTTTTGTGACTGAAATCTGACTTAAGCCCACATCTCTGGTCTCAGTCTACAGCGCTGCTAATATGATGATTAATGTGATCTGTAACCAGGTGGAACCAAGCATTTCTGATCTTCAGTGCTGATGTGGATCATGTGTACTGAATTTCAGTTAGTTTCAACTAGACCCTGTCAGTGAGAATTAGATTGAGCTTAAATTAAATGATCAACCAACCTTGGGAAACATGGAGGAGAGGTCTGACTCAACGCCGTCTTTCTCAGCCTGGGCCTGGATGATTCTCTTCTCTGTAAGAAGGAAAGCGTGAGACTGGTTTAGTTTTCTAGTCCAATATTTAATGTAGTGAATCGCACACCATGTGGAGCAAATAAGGGACAATTTAGGTTGTTAGCATGAATGTTTTTCACTACAAATACATACTGATATATATAGTACATTATTTTATACATGGCTTATATAATATTTACCGTGGTTCTCTTTGATTTTCTGAAGGAACTCCCCGATGCCAAAGTCCAGCTTCTGCAGAACTGGCTTCAGCCACAAACCAACCTCATGAGATGAAATCAGAGGCCACAAAAAAAAGCCCAGTACTGCAGAGATGTCGAGAGAGAAAATAGGTATTTGTTTCTAAAAAAAACACGAACACAGTACAAAACTACATTTGATATATGTCATAATTGTTTAAAATAGACGCAGTTACTCACCTACAATATATGAGATAACAATCCCTGGAATGTAGCGTCCTAAGACGGCAAAGAAGGTGCACAAACTGCAGACCAGCAGGCAAAACTAGAAGATAAAGAATTGTTAATGCATTGTGCAAAATACAGTTTATTATTTTAACTAAGTCCCACTGAGGCCACAAAATGTTGTTTCAAGATTTCTGTTATTTGTACAGATTAAACAAAAGTGATGCATTTGGAGATTTGAAATTTGGTGAGAACCAGGACAGCTGTTTCTTTAAAGCGTGATGCAACCTGATCTAATGCCTCCTGGCTCCAGCTTCATACTTAATGCAGAGACATGAAAGTTGTATCAATCATCTCAAAGCAAATAAACCTTTTCCTAAAACACTGAGCTGCTCCTTTGAAAGCCAATAAAAGATCACACACATCGGTGTCAATTTCCATGTGATTTCCCTTTTACAAACCAATCCTGTGTCCAAACTCTTCAGAGAAACCTAGCTATCACATTGTGTTTGTATTTGAAAATACCTCTAGAAAGCAACCACATGCTCCTCAGCTTCACTGTAACTCAGCTGAGGTTAGTGTGGGTTGTCAGCTGTCTCTGCCTCACCTTGCCTGGGTTTTGTTGTTTGAAAGCCGACGTCTCCTGGAGGAAGACTCTGAGGGCGTCGCTGAGCTGAGGTCCAGTTCCTGACCGTCTGTCATGGCCCGAGTCAATAATCTCCCAGCTGCGGGGAAATAAAGCCAGAAGCACTGTGAGTCATCTTTAAGATAAATCACGACGACGATGACAGAGCGTCTACCACAAGCAGTTTTATTTTCTCATTCTCTAACATTATTCAAATTGTCTTAGTTGCTTTAAAGTTTAAAATATGCAGTCACTCAAAAAGACATAACCTTTCACCTAGTGTGGAGGGAATAGATTATGTGACTCATTCAGTCTCATTTAAATGAACTAAGTAAGCAAACACCTGCTAATTCCATCATCTCAGATTTAACAACTTTTCTCTGTTTTGTGTAATTGTAGACTCAAACGTTTTAGTGTTTACTGTTGAATTAGAACAGTTATAACACATCAACTTGGGCACTGGGAACTTAAGATGACCATAATTAATTCAATTAATTAAAATAATTAGCTGTTGCAGTGCTGCTTACACTGCTACGCTCATGACACCCAACTGTATAACGCAGATGTTCAGGATCATTCAGGAAAACTATTAAATAGTAACTTAACACTAATATTAGAAGAGTTTTAAATGTTTTTGTCCAACCAACAGTCCAAAGCCCCAAAGTGTTGTTTAGCTTTATATATGACAAGGAAAAGAATAAGATCGTCATAATTAACAAGCTGGAACCAGCAAACTGATTGTATTTTTGCTTTAAAACTTGCTAACATGATTATCTGATTAATAGTTTCTGTTAATGAATTAGCCGGTTAATCATCCCAGCGCTACAGCAGACTTCTGGACTATTCACTCACAATTTTCACATTATTCTATCACACACGTGCAGAAGGATTTCTAAGCTGAGCTACTGAAAAGTCTCTGAACACCATTTATGAAAATGGCTGAAAACAAGGAGAGAGAGGAACATGGAAGCAGACTTCTCCTTTTGTCTCACTACAAAATGTCATCCTTTATTTACTTATGGTACTCTGATATCATCTAACCTAAACCTAAAGCTATTGGCACATTTTCAGTACAGATTTTATAAGAGTACTTTTAAAATGGTGCCTTCTGTCATTTAATGTGCTTCACAAAAATCAGAATCAGAGAAGGAATGAAGAGAGTCATAAAAAGAAAAAGAAAAAGTGTCCATTGCAAATGTCATAATCTAAATTAAAAAGCCCACACTAAAACTATCTGGATGACTAAACAGACAGGTGGCAGATGAGAATAGGGATGTGAACGTGCTTTCTATGCTGCGGTGCTGCATGAAATTCTGAACCACCTGGTGAGGCATGAAACTTTGCCCTCCAACTTGGGGGTTACCATCTGAGCACCCCTCGTGCTCACTTCACATAAAATAGCTATAAAAAGGTCCACATGTGGCTCAGGGTGTGAAGCAGCCAAAGCCGTGCTTCCTCTCTTAGCCACTCTGCTCCACTAGTTTAACAAGCTGTAACCAAACGGATGTGTCTTTGCTGGTTTTTGTGTTTTTTGAAATGTTATAACATGTTAACATGTTGGAGTACATGAATGAGAATCTTCTACTGTATTGAAATTAAGCCATTATTGCTTCCCCTCACCAAGGCTATGTGGACATTTCTGAATGTCTTTCGTTCAATATTTAAAATATGAATTAACTGACAAGATGACTGCAAAAAACATACAGATAAACACACATTTAAAATGGATTTACTAATTTCTGAACATGGCCACACTTTCACCAACAGCTTTTAATCCCACACTGGTGAGAAAACACTGTGACCTGCCAGGTTTACTAAGGGAACTAAACTCTTTCACCCTCTAGAAGATCTGGTAACTGTAATATATCCAGGAACACTTGCATCTCTTTCCAGGGAGACATCAGTCTTTCACAGAACACAGAAATGCTTATCTTGTCCACCCCTTACTGCTATTATTGCTTCACAGTATCTGTGTCACATGATCAGACCATCATGTTTCCCTGGAAACCGGCCTCTTACGGGGGCATGTGCTGGAAGTCGAGAGGGGAGCAGCAGGTTGACCTTTCGTCACAAGACATGTGAGACAAGGTTGGGTGTTTGACTGAAGTGGGAGAGATTGTGTGTAGCTTTCTGAAGCCTGTTATTTTATTATTGCAGGTTAGTTAATTATGAAGATGCATAAATAGGAAAGAAGGTTTGTGCAAGGTTGGAGGGGGGGGTCAAAGGTTTGTTTTCTCATCTTATCAGAGTAAATTACACCTTCATTTAACAAACCTGACATTTAAATCTGCTTTGCTTACAACCCTGCTATTGTATACAGCAATCATCAGTTTATAATCAGTCGATTTTTTTTTATTTAACTCTAATTGCTATTGTAATTAAGTTGGGCACATGGTGCTAAAATCTGACCAGGGTATTGCTCAACAGGATTTCCATTATTAGTAGCTGACAACAAATTCTAATTTTTGTCAGCAAACCACTTTGAATGACAAAACTTTCCCTTAAGAGCTGCCAGCAACGGAAATAGATGTGTAATGTGAAAAAACTACATTAACACAAATTTCTTCCTGTAAATGTACATAAGAATACAATTGGTCCACAATTACTCCTTAGTCAGGGGAGGGGGTGTCTAATATAGCAAGTAACCTGCAACATTACTTACAATTGATTAATACACACAGGGATATAGACAAATACAGCATCATGTTCAACCTACAGACTACAACCACACATTTTCCAGTTAACACAGGAACCTCACAGCTGTGTTAACCAGGGCCGTTTCTAGCTTTTTAGGGCCCCTATGCAAGATCATTTAGGGGGCCCCTGTTTTGAATCGATACGAGGAATTTAAACCCTTCGATGATTTGTGGCAATGCATCACAGTAGGTTCTCGAAACTGAAATTAAAAACAACCACAACAACAAAAATCAAGCCGAACCAAGCAATAGACTATAGAAAATAATAAGGGTAAAAAAATTCCCTCTCTATGACCATACAGGTGCAGAAACTTACAAACTTTAGAATGGTACCTGCAAATCAAAGATTTTTAAGATACCAGGCAAAATCATGAGCAAAAATTCTAATCAGATCCATTGTTTCTACATTTTTGTGTGATGAGATTCAACAATTTGGTTTATTACATAATAAACCTAATTATGTCAAGAGCAGGAGTGTCCAAACTTTTTTTAAAGGTGGATAGATTTGATGATGTGAAGATTCCCGTGGGCCTCTCAGATTTGACAGCAAAAGTTACATATAAATGCACTGTTTTAAAACAATCTTATTATCACTGTGACAATTATTGTTTTTAAATGTCAATGAAGCCACACAGGAATGATCAAATGAAAAAAAAAAAAAAGTAAATTATATAATGGCCAAAACTGGCCGTGAACCCGGGACTCACGCATGGCAGAGCATTTCCTTACCAGTTGAGTTAACAAAGACAATGTGCAGCGCTGAACATGTCTGGTATAGAGCAAATCAAAGTTAATACTCTGGCGCAGCTGTTTCTGACATTAACATTAAAAACACTTCGCAATGGTTTATAGAAGTTTCTTTCAACATTACAGAGCAAATATAATCTGAGAGATATTTGAATTACATCTAATTCTACTAAAATATTTTGCGACTAAAGCTGTAGCTTGGGGGCCCCCTAGTGGCCCTATGCATCTGCATAGTTCGCATAGCGCAAGGAACCGTACTGGTGTTAACCGGTGGGAACCTGCTTTGTTGTTGTGGTAACCAGATCTGCATGGTGAATTTGCACCAGCTGTTACCAGGACACCTACTTTCACAGGATGTGTACTGTAGTTTGAATCCTCTGTTGGACTTGGTGTGCCCAACCTGTGTTAGTTACGTTGGGAAGGAAACTCCACAAATGCTTCACATCCATCTCCTGTCACTTCAGGGCTCTTAGACATTGGTCACACTGACATAAAACAGGAGGCAAATCATGGTATGATAGAGCCCATCCGTGTGGTTCTTTCACTCAGGGCTCAGTTTTGCACTCGACGAACTCGCTTGCAGTTGACAAACTCTGAACCATTTTCAGATTTTATGAGAAGAAACAGGAGCAAAGCTACAAACCATATCAGTGACAACCAACAGCAATCAACCAGTCATTGTCCCAAAACTATCAGCAGAGAACACGACAGGACTGCAGGCGGGGTAGGAGGGCACTGGCTCATCATGAGCAGCTGTCAGGAAGATGTCACTTTTTGCCCTATCAGTAATCTCTGAAACAACACAGGCAGCTGCATGTCTGAGCCTCTAACAAGCCTGGTGACTGTGCTTTAAAAATAGAGCAGGACAAACAATGCGAGGAATGGCTGCAAAAACAACCTGGTTATTCACTTGTGATTGAGATGGGCGTGGGTGTAAATATGTTTACCCACCTGTCGGTGTGGGTATAAACCACCGAAAGCCTCACTCTGATGAACTAATACCTGTTTATGCTCTGTGTACGGCCACATATAGAGTTGGCTGACTTTAATGGAGTGAAAAAGCAGAGTCAGGGCTCAAGTTTACTGTTAATGCCTTTGCAAAAGGCCAGTGTGCCTGTGTCTGCACAAGACACGAGGCCAAAAGCAACAAGTAATATAAGACGCCAGTGTTGGGAAGGGGAGTGATGATGTGTACTGCTTTCCAAGTAGATCTGAGCTTTGTCATTCACACTGTTGATCTACAGTATTTAGGCTGAAATTAAGAGAAAATCCTGCCAAAAACTTGACCCAGATTCCCTCCTCATGAGTAATATCTAGGTTAAAACGGGTCCAAACTCTAATTCCACAATGAAAACAACAAATAAGACATTAAGGTCCAGTGTCAAAAACCTTAAAGGTTCAGTTCACCCAAAATGTCAAATAAAAACATGTCAGTTTGCACTTGGTTGAAGGTTAAGCAGAAACATCTACACAAATGAAATCTAAACTGTCCATGTTGCTAAATAGAGCAAGAAATGTTATGTTTTTCTTGTGATTTGGATGAACACACTATTAAAAAACTAAAAAAAGAAACAAGCCATTGCCCCCTTCTCTGGTTTTTCACCCCAACACACTCCAGTCGTACCTCAATCCTGCCCCGCGATCTTCAGGAGACATCTCAAGACCTTCAGGTACCTTCACACTTTTAAAGGCAGCCTAACACCCGGAGTCAAGATGATGATACTTCTGCGAAGCGCAGAGCAAGAGACGGCTAAAAGTTGTCTTTCCCAACAGATATGATAAAAACAAAACAAAAACGCAGGCACAAACTCAGGCTTTACCTGCCACACAGAATGATAGCTGCTTGTGATACTGGCTGAAATACTCCCTGTTGGAGTATTTGAAACGGCTTTGTCTAAAAATAACCTGGTCACACTACATTCCTGCAAGTAGCCATTAGGAGGACAGAGGGATGGGGTAAAGGGGGCTGGACACAGCAACACCCTCCACCACGGGTAACCCCACCACCAACCCAAGACCATCATGTATAATAAACATGAATCTAAAACGTGAATCTAAAATCCAGCAGCCACGAAATGTAGCTCAGCATAAAGGCGGGAAATAGACTACTTCTTGGTCAGCACCAGTAGCAGTAGATTGGTATTTACAGACATCAGAGAGATATTTATCTCATCATCTAACTGTCAGCAAGAAGGCAATCAGATCAGAAGATCAGAGCAAATAAAAGGAAGGAAATATTAAGTATTTTTAATTATTACAAGTCTTCACTATGTCTTTCTTACAGTGGAAAGACAAAATATGAGACTCCCGTGAATGTAAATACCAGGTTCTGATCAACTGATCTTAAGTATAGACAGAACAAAATGTGCTTAAACTACACACACACTAACACACAATCAATCTTTTTTGTCTTTGTTGAACACATCCATGAATTATTCAAAGTTCAGGTATAAAAAAAGGATGTCAAAAATATTTCAATATTTTCAGTCGCAGTAAACAGAGATTGAAAATATTCATCTCAGAAAGTGTTTCTGGGTTCTGGAGCCAGAACCTTTGTGTGAAGTGAGCGTTTATAATTCTTGCTTGTAACTCATGGAGCTCCATTAAAAGATGCTAAATGAACACAAAGAGGTTAGAAAAAAATGACCAAAAAGAGAAAAATAAGCAAAAAGACACAAAATCTGTCCATGTTTATAACCAGGGAAGCAAACAAACATTTGTGACTGACTCCAAAAACAGTGTGTGATTTCATGATGGAAAATCGTAAATACTAAATGTTGACGCTGTGACACTTGTCTATATACGACTTCATCCCATCACTTGACTGTGATGAAACACTCGCGGCTGATTTGTTGTGTTGTTTTCCAACTAGTCGACCTCAAATCCAATCAAAGGGAGGGTTCGCTCTGAAGCACACTGCCTCTGTGTGTTGGTTCGACAGCTCCACGCCACACCTCCGAATCAGTTCCAGCAATGGAGAAGCAGCTGAGTCACACACACACACACACACACACACACACACAGTAATCATGCACACGCTGCGCTCAGGTTTCACAACTCCTAAGACACTTCGTGTTTGTTGTGGGAACAAACATCACTACAGAGAGTCACAGTCACATGTGTCTATGTTTACGAGCATGACAAACTGATTTGTCAGATATCCATCGTTAAAGATGGCGATCATGCTCCGTATCTGTTTATAATGATGCAGCAGTTTGATTTATTTAAGTAGACAGGATCTAATTTTCCTCTAATCTGCATTAAAAACATAGGAATGAAGGAATCAACTGTTTAATTATGTTTTTATTCACATCTCATTTTTCCAATAGATGTTCATCATTAATATGTTTCTATCTTAATACAGTTTATAGTCGGTGCTTTGACTCAGCTGCTCTCTGGTCAAAAGGAAAAGAGAGAATCACAACCACAAAAAGAACCACGCCAACACAAATACAAAATAACACAAATACAAAAAAGTTGATGTGAACTAAGAAAATCTAAAGTTGGAACAGTGATGACATGAACAATGACATAAATAATACTTGATGTCCTCTTAATATGACCAAAAAGGAGCAGGCTGAAGCCAAAGATTATGTCCTAAGTAAATGATGCTATTACACTCACTGGCCACTTTATTAAATACACGTGAGCAATTTAAAACAGCAGCTCTGTCATGAATTCTACTTTTACAAGGTTTTAATTTCTCAGCTTTGAAGTTGACACTGTCAGAGGTGATAATTTCACTGTGTGTTTATTACTGAGGTCATAGTGGGTGGTGGTGTCGTACTGGAGGACATTATATTAAGTGGTTTGGCTCCTCCTCATTTATGTAAACAGGGTGGCCAAAACATTAGAAACACCTCTTAATAGAACACATTTTGGACAGTTTCAACAAAAACTGAGAAATTATAACCTTGCAAAAGACGGAGCTGCTGTATTGGATGACATTAGATTGTACAGGTGTACCTAATAAAGTGCCCAGTCTGTGGATATCCCCCCAAAAAATCAGTCAGTCAATAAAATATCTAGAAATCCTCAAAACAATAAACAGACAGCATTTCACTGAACAACCTGATGACCCTAAACACAAAGACATGTTAGAGATCATTCTTGTACTTACACTATTCACCACACTATTTTTAAACATTGTCTTAAACTCAATGAGAGTTTTACACATTTTAAATTTAATTCATCCTCAAGTTCACTCCACAAATTCACCCCTCGAACACAAACACATCTGCTTTTCAAATTTGGTTTGGCTCAAATTTACATTAACATAAATCTTCCCACGACTCTCTCTCTGTATGTTTTATTAGCTTGACATAATTTTTCAGTATGTTTTGAGGCCTTTCTGTGTGTAGTTTGTAGTTTGTGTGTTCTCCCCGTGTCTGCGTCGGTTCTCTATGCTCTGCTCTGCTGCTATTCTCCACCACAGTCTGCACAGCCCTTATTGTAATAATCATTATTAATTTACAATAAGTAAGAAGCTGCACAACTTCCTGATCAAGCAGATTGATGCTGTTTCCAGGCTGTACTGGAGTCTGACTTCACGGGAGGCATCAACAGCTCCTCGCCACAATACGATACGTTTTGGACAGAAACCCAGCGAGTATCACAGAAAAGGAATTAAAAAATACTGTAAAATATTTCAGACAGCAGGGACACTGCTGGCTCAAACATCCCAGCTGTCGGCTCACATTTTGGGTCAGCAGCTAATCTCTGAAGTCTCTGACTGAGCCTGATATGCAGTTACTCACAGGACACGTCTGAGAGACAACAGCAGGTGATAACGACACAATCCCACCCCACTGGCCAAATGTCACAGAGACAGAGAGAAAGCATGACAGAGAAGCACTAAGTTTGTAAATAAGGATAGAACACCACAGTAATGAATCAAACGGTTTCCTTAGTGCAATGAAAAAACAGCAAGAAGCAGGTGTCACAGAGTTATAACACATAAACTACAACTACTGCAGTTTGCATCTAACCAGAATCTACCTCCTAACATTTAATGTCTGTTTCCCCTATGCTGCATCAGTGAAGGGCAAAAAATTCCTATGTCAGACATTCACTCACAAACCCAGATGGCATTTTCCTCATGGAACAATAACAGGATACGGTCAGTAACAGACATGACATGATCTGTCAGCAGGACAAAGTCACATTTACTAAAGCACTAAGTGGAGGTAATCTACTTCTACTTTATGCTGCTTTATACTTTAACTCCACTACCATTGTTATAATGCTTTAGTTAACAGTTTCATTGCACAGATTCAGATTAATAATACAATAAATAATCCACTAATAAAGTAAGATGTGTCTGTCATGATTCCTGCCTCTGTTCTGTGTGTTTTCTCTCCTGTTTTCTCTTTTTTTTAGAATAGCTTAATATAAGACTATATTGATCCATTGATAATATTATCCTCACCTTTACCGGCTGCAAAATGTATCAATGAATACTGCATATGCCAGTAATATAATGTTTTTGCTATTCTTAAATGGTCATTCTACATAATGATTCCTTTTACTATTATTAAACAGAGCATTCCTACACTGTGGTATTGGTACTTTCACTGAAGTAAAATATTTGAGCACGTTTTGGTTGAAATCATTCAGTGTGACACAATTATTTCACTGTTCATCAAGACAAACTGCTATAAATATATTTATTTGGAACTGTTGCATTTCCAAATGTTACTGAGCAAAGACCATACTGTGCCACATGTGCTTGTCTTCCTCCAGCTCAGTCTCTCGTACTCTCTTTATTGTTATAAACAGACATGGAAAACTCAGCTCACAGGGTTTGTGTCACTTTACACACAACCCGTCCCTGGACTCACTCAACAGTCTGTTACATAACTCAGATGTGTTGCATCCTCCCTGGCGCCCACAAATCCCCGTCACCTTCGTCGAATTCCACCGAGCCTACGGGCCCAATAACGGCACTGAATATCGGACGTGTACACACACACACACACACACACACACACACACTTTCAAAATGAGGGCGAGAGTGTGAACCAGCTGACCAATGTGACTCCCCCCAACACCACCTCCACCACTCAGACGCCTGCAGTAATCTGTGGACTGTGTCGGCCAAATGGGTTAGAACTCACTCAGTTACCGTGAATTGTGTATTTGTGTATGTAATTTCCTGTAACAATAACAACAATTACAAGATCAGTGCATTAGACTACACTGGGTTTAACTCGGTGAGTGTGGCTACATGTGTTACTGTGTTCTTGATCTTATACAGAAACCAAAGTACTGGAGGCTTTCTGTGAAATTGTGACTCGATGGTGACGTTACATGAAAAGTTAGAGGATCAGCAAAAGTCACAACAATCATCCTGAGCGGAGCATGAACGTCTGAACAAACTGAAACATCTGCTGTTTCTGTCTGAAGAAATACCTGAAAGTGGGCAGTCACCAGACCAGATTCTAGATTTATTTTAGTAGAAACACACAAACAAAACACAGGAAGTAAAACCAAAACTAGTATTGAGATTAAAACTTCATTCTTGACATTAAAGCAGTCATCTCAAGTTCAATTAGTAGCAGTTCTGGAGCTTTTTACCACATTAAATCATCTTCCTTGACACATATTATGTAGTTGTTCTCGTTAAGTGCTTCTGGTTGTCACCTGAACAAACTGAATGAACATTTTGAATGCGTCAGGCTCCACCAAGTGGATTTTGAAAGCGAGACAAACACACAAGTCACAATCAAACTGAGAAATTATTATGATGTGTAAATCTAGCAAGAAACATACAGTACGTCATGTTACAACCATTTCAGGATAGTTGAGTTCAAAAAGTAACTTCTGACAGCTACTGTAGCCTGTGTGCTGATTTAACGTTTTAGAAAAATCTGAGAATTCATTTATGTTTTTGATGCTCAGTGATTTTTATTTTATGTTACACACAAAAATACTAACTAAAAAAAACACATTTATTTTCAAGCTGCTTCAGCACCAGAGATTATTGAATCATACATTTAAGTATAACAAGCACTGTCTTGTCTATAATATTATGACCTAATTCTCAAAATGCAATTTTTTCCCTTCAGTGTCTCTACTACTCATAAACATCGTCTATCATGAGGTGAGTTTGTGATTTGTGACTTGAAACTGTTCGTTTTGGAGCCGTCACATGTTTCAGAGTCTCAGAGAGGATTAGATTAGACAGTCATGTGTGTTAAATCAGCTCTGCAGGGCTGCAGCTTCTCAACAGTCCAGAGCAAATTTAGGACGAGTCTGCTGTCAGAGGGGATGATGTACTGTTTGTCCAACACAGGCACTAATATACACTAGTTTATAGATATTTACATATTACATATTTAAAAGGCACAATTAAGTAGCAAAGTTTTAGAAACGTTTCTTAGAAATGATGTAAATGTGAACTAATCTGTCTGAACCATGAGTAGGTTAGGGTCAAAGAACAACAGCTGCGCTTCCTAACGGAATAACAAAACACTCAGAGATACTAGCTTGATAGTTTTCTAAACTACAATATCCAGCATCCTGAGAGTGTGCTGCCATTCAGGGGCATGAACCAGAGATTTAGCAATTTCAAATGCAGTGCATTTAAATGCACAGATTTGCTCGGCCACAACGCTACTTATCATCAACCATGATTAGTGGACAAAACATTCAGCCAGCAGCTTCTCTCAAAAATGACAAATATCATAACAGATTATATGAGAGGTCACTAATCTTCATTCCATGACTCGTAAACCCGTTTGTTTCCTGACTGAAACGCTCTGTCCAATCAGTGTCTGTACTCAGCCAAAGATCCTTTGTGAGGGAAGACGCTCCACTCTGATTTCACAAGAAAATACAATCACAGTGTTCGTGTCGCTCAAACAATTCCAACAAAGTCAGACATGTTCTCAGATTTGTCAGCTGCTTTATTCCAGTTAATCTTTCATTTAATCTTATATTATTACATGTATTTCGTTGTGTCAGATACAGATACCCAATATTCAAAGTTGATCAGGATTGAGGTCAAATTAACTAAACTATCCTGCAGCTAGATGTACTAACATTTCAGATTCCTGTCAGAAACATAAAAAATACATCTTCATCTGTAATGACTGCCCAACATCAAACACACACATGAACAAACATCCAAACGTTGTCCTACCTTGCAGTCATGCTGTGCCATAGGTGAGAACCTGCAGAAAACAAAGAATCACTGAGTAGGTCACATCACTGGAAACAGCAGGGATAAGTATGGAATAGCTAATATAAAATTAATTAAATTTAAATTTAAATAAATGATGCAGTCGTAGATTGATATAGGTATTTACTGTATTAATTGAAATACAGTTAAATAATAAACACTTGTCCATGTTATACCAGACTAAAAGGATGAAGACAGAGGGAAATTTGTATTTTGTAGTAGAGCAGTTGAGCCTGTTATCCAGATATCAGGATAAAGGAAAAAATGGAGGATGCAGCAGAGAAAAGCACCTCATCTTGAGATGCTCTACATTATTAGTACCTTAACTGCAAAGTGCACAAGTTGCTCTCTTTGCCTTTTTTTCATTTTATATTTTATCCCGAATTATGGCACAAAGGTTCATTTTAATGTTTTAGAGCACTTACACGTTTCCTGCTGGTCCACTTATATTGTTTATATTAGATGATGAGGAAAAACTCAATTGAACTAGAAACTCGACTTGTTTTCTGGCTTGGTCAGGATTACAGGCGCCTGATACTGCGAGTACAAAGGTCACACAGCTCCTAGAGAACTGCTGAGTCAGACATAAAAACACAAAGAGCTATTTTCATTTCTTCAGATCATAGAAAAGTACAGCAGAGATTTTATTCTACAGCACTAACATTAAGAATGGATGAATACTGAGGTCACGATGAGGACTGGTCAGGCTGATGAGTAATTATCTCCTGTAAGAGTGACAGACGTTGTCTCATCCCGGGCTCCTGCTCGTCTTTCCTTATTCATCAGCCCGACAGCAGCAAAACCAACAGCTTGAATTAAAAACCTCACCTGCTGCCAGTGTTATTAACGTGGGCATTATTTATATAGTAAATCTTTTGGTCTATATATATCATAAAAAATTGTTGCAACAAAAAAAAACAATACATTTAGTATATTTTACGACAGAAACAGATAACTAATATTAAACTGCATCAGCTACCTGTGTATCTGGACCGAGCTACGTCTCTGAGGGTCATCGTGAGGACCAGCAGCGCGGCCACGAGGCTGTAGGCTCGGAAGGAGCCGAGGGCCACAAACCTGGAGAAAAGCAAATCACTCGCGTCGTCTTATTTAGCTTCTCACGACACAGTGAGCATCCCGTCCTTGTTTGTTGTTCAGGAGACGTGGCTTTACTGAACGGGTTCACATCTTCAAACAAGTGAACACTGTTACAGGTTTTACTTGCTGTTAATAATGTTTTTTTGTGCATTTGTGCAAAAACATATTCAAATATTTATCTGGCGACAACATAGGCTTCAACTCTGGAAGTGGGCATCTTCCAAAGTTACAGCATTTTTACTACAAAATCATTATTTTTGTTACTTTCCCACCTCTGGGAGATCAGAGTTTAAACTGTTTACGCCACACTTTCACTCATTTAAATACATTTTTGCACTGACTGACAATCTCTTCATGGTCAGAACAGGAGTAATGATTACATACAGTAAAACCTCTTTGTAGTTGTAACATGAGCACCTGACCGTTGTGTTAGGACACACTTGAAAAACAAAAGTGAGCCTGTCCTTCAACATCTAGATTTCTCGACTGAAGCTGTTGATACTCAATAATATTCAGTGAGTTTTTCATATTCACAATAAGAACTGGAGAGAAGAAAAAAGTAAATGTACTCAAGTACTGCACTGGAGCACAAATTTAAATGACTTACACTAAAGTACTTTTATTCTACTACAATACATTTCAGTAGATTTTACTAAAGATCTCTAGACAGTTTAAATTACGAGTCACATTTCCATGCAGTACATGCAACGCAGCATCAGATTAAACCACTTCCTCCCACCTGGTTTTATTTCTAACTCCCTGCTGCGTCACTATCATTTTTCATTCTCACACTGTAGTAAACTGAATATAATGTGATTTTGCACAAGTGATCCAACACAAAAAAGCCATTTAAAGGTGTCACCTAAAACAATGTTTTACAAAGTCTTATTGTTGTAAATTTAAATATAATGTGTCTATATAGAAAAATATTAACTTAGTAATTGTTATCCAGTAAAATGAGCAGTTTAGCAGTTGTCTTAAACACTTTAGAATCACCCCTGATTCTGGTATTTAAACCATTTTAAAGATTTTTCTCATTAATTCTTCAATCAGTGTATTGAACAATTTTTGTGACCACTACGGACACTGAGGTCATGTTTTTTAGTGACTTGGGAAATTAATATACAATACTGCTTTTAGACTGTCTAGCCCTGCAAAGGTTAAATTAACTGCTCTGTTAAACAGGACGTCAGTAAATCTGGGCTGTAACCCTGACACCTATCATTGTACATAATAAAGGAAACTGTGGATGTATTATAAAGGTTTTATTATAAGGATACTAGGATTATCTTACTAACAGCCGTAAAACCAGTAAATAAGAATAACAGACCATTATGTGTTTTACTGTTTGGAGTCAATGCAAAGTTATAATTATTTTTCCTGTTGTCAGAATGGGAGTGATAGCCCTGCGTCATGATGCCTACCAGAACACCGTGTTGACTGCAGCAAACAGGGCTGAAGTCCTGCACGGTCTCTGCTTCCAGTTCACCAGGCCGGCGAGGCAACACCCTGCGCGGCCGGGCGGCGCCTCCTCCCCGCGCTGCGGCCCCGGCTGCCCCGCGCCTGCCTCCCCGCCGCCCGCACGTCCTGCTTCCCGGCTCCACAGCATTGGAAAACAACCGGGGTCCCCTTCGCTCTGCCGCTCCTCTTTCTCCAGCAGAGATCGGCGTCAAGCTAGGGATTACAATAACATTTCCGGTGTTAGATTTTCAAAATAAACTCGGTGGGCACTAAAACTCATGTCTGCAGGTGGACAGATTACTCACTTAGATACTTGTAAAGTACTGCAGTTAGATGCTCATTTGGCAGAATTAGGTTATATTATATATATTATATATTTGATCCATTCCATTAAGTTGTAAATTTCTTGACAAAATAAAGTTTAGATGTGCTCCTGATGCAGTAGTTATGGTAGTTTTGGATATGTTCACCTTTTTATGTCTCTATTTAAACTATTCCAATTAAGAAACTTGAGAGAAGATCTGGTGCCATATTTACATTTATTAATTTTGTAAGGAATAAGTCTGCATTTCTGTTATTATCAGACAGAACAAAAACTCCAGACAAGTCTGAAGTAAATGACTTTTTACACAACTTTAAAACTGTTTTTGGTCAGTGTTGCTTGAATGTGAGTAGCTTGTGGGAATGTTTGAATGTCATTAAATTTCATTTAGACTGTTTTCCTTTTCATGGTTTTAGTGTGAAAGACCAAACCTCCACACTTCCTGTCTCCCTCTGTCTGACTTGATCAGACCAGGACTTGAGGCTGCTGCTGTGTTTTGTTGTGGTTCAAGTCTTTGACGTCAGGTCTCTTTTTGTGTTTGTGTGCATGGTTTTATCACATTGTGGGGACAAATCGCATTTCAGTAGCATCATTGTGAGGACATTGTGAAATTATAATAACTTAATAGTGGTTAATAAGTGGTTTTAGTGTTAAGGATAGAATTATGTTATGGTCACGGTGAGCGGCTTGATAACACATTATACCAGTGAATATCTTTAACTCCTTTATAGGTCTGAGGAGCTTTTGAGCCTCTTTTAGCTTGTAAATTGTCCAGTGCTAAACAAGAGACAAGTTCCAGTCTTTGGGTTCTGGTTCCTGATTGGAAAGAAAGTGTGCTTAGTGGAGACCACAGCTGGAATTTATATGCATTTAAAAAACCAAAGATGTTATGACTGACGCATTTTTCTAACTCTTTTCTGTCCCCTAGTGGTAAAGAAGCACATACTGCAGCTTCAAACAGAGCTCTCACCAATTTATCAACAGACCATAGCTATATTTACTGATAATACCAGGTGCCATTGCAATTTCTTGCCATTACAAGAAAATAAATAAGAGTAAATCAAAAGGAGATTAAATGAATTTGACCACATGTGACCAAATGCAGGTGTTGCAGAGTTAAGTACCAGTTGCTGTTGCTAACTATAATTTTATTCAAATGTTTAATACACTATAAGGACATATATAGTGACAAGCCTCCCACTTTGCCTGTACCGGTTTGGCAAATTCAGTTTGTAGGATAAAACTACCCTCTACCCACTAGTGGAACTTGTAACTGTTGTTATTTTGACATTTTATGGACTAAATAATCAATTAAGTAAACAAAATAATAACTAAATGAAAACAGCTTGAGTGGCAGACTACACGCTGGGCCACTGAGTCAGAATGAAGCCATCTTGGGCAGAATAATAAACACAAGGAGATGTTGACCCATTTTGAACTGCTGCCTGTGCTGTTCTGGACTCAAACGAAGATCAGAGCTCACTGCCAAACCGTGATCCTCAACAGTGCTCCACCTGCTCCCCTTTCTTCACCCGGGGCTGCTCCTTCACTCCCCACCAGTTCTGACACATATTCATATCCACAGACCAACTCTCAAAGCTAATTTATAGCTGTTTTTCCTTTTTGTTTTTAGTTTTGATTAGTTGATATTTTAATCATCAACAGCAGACTGTGGGTTACAGCAATCAGCAAAGTGTTCATTTTAACTTGCTGTAGCCATGACCCAAACAGTAACCTTGGTGAAAATAAAGATATACTGTAGGTTCATCCAGGTGACTATGTTACAAATACAAAATGCATTGATTTTTATGTAAACACGTGTGATTGTTTCTCTTGCACTGAAGTAGGTGGATCATAAGGACAGCAATGGATCTTCAGCTGCTTACCTGGTGAATATAAATCCTGTATCTGGTATATTGGTTCTATAGCTGCTAAATGCTCCATCGAGTTCACCAGCAAAACTCTACTGAAAAGGGTTTTAGAGCTTTTTTTCCTCAGAAACCAGCTGCCTGCTGTGGTGGAAAATGATAAGAGAGCAATGAAAGTGAAACAAACGGCCAAACAACAAGCAGAAATTAAGAACAGTAAACACATTTCTGTAAAGTTGACTTGATTTGTAGATTCAGATAATTCTCTTAATTCCTCTCACAGTTTCACAGTATTTTATTGTAATGATTCTGAAATATATGGAGAGAATCAGTTAACAGTTCTGTTATTGTTGGGATGCCATTTTGGTTCAGAAATTTTTCAACAATTGTCATATTTTTTTTAGAAAAAAGGTAAGAGTATAATGCCTATAAGAAGCCTTCACACCTTTTGGTTGATGTTTTTTACACATGTATGCATGTGTGTGTGTGTGTGTGTGTGTGTATACTGTATATACTTGTATGGCCAGCAGTGTGAGGACCGGTGATCACATGAGGACATTTGGGCCAGTCCTCACTTTCTCACACTTTCTATTAAGGCCTGTTTGATCATTAGTTGGTTATGGTTAGAAATAGGTTTAGGTTTGGGTTAGGGTACAGGTTGGAGTAGTGATGGTTAAGATCAGGATTGTGGAGTAGAGAAAGCATTATGTCAATAAATGTCCTCATTGAAGGACCAATGTTTATTTGTGTTTGTGCATGTGTGTGTGTGTGTGTGTGTGTGTGTGTGTGTGTGTTAGCCACTAATTGGACAGAATTTCACTGAGCAACAAAAGATCAGGCTCGAAAATTCCAGTACAGGCTCTGCTTTGTTGTCCCTTCGCCTCTGTTTGTTCTCTTCTAATGCTGTGTTAACAGTTATGCCTCTCCCTCTCTCTCTTTCTCTGTCCTTTCAGTCTCTCTCTCTCACTTTCTGTCCTTTTTTTTCAGCCCATGAAAGGCTTTTTTGCCCCAAATGAAGCACAGTTACCCCAACTGCTCAGAGACAGGCAAACCCCAGAAGCCAGAACCAGTGAGGGGCTTTTCACATTAACTCTCAATCTCTCTCTCTCTCTCTGCCTCACACATATGCACAAACACACACAAACACACACACACACACACACACACACACTGAGGGAGCCTGCTGGACAGCCACAATGAACCCCACATCTCCAGTGGAGTGGACCATTGTCATGGTCTCCATCTATGGGAAACTTTCTATGTCCTTCAGTGCTGAACCTGGACCTAAGATTCTGGTTGTATTTCTCTGCTGATCTTGAGGCAGAGTAACGTTGGGGACAGGATAATGGTTGAACTACAAAGCAGTGAGGATGGCAGCAGTGGTGGTGGTGGTGGTGGTGACGTGGTCACGCTGACCACAGAGGAGCTTGAGTGTAAGATCTGCTACTGTGCATACAACCTGGGGAGTCGACGGCCGAAGGTGCTTGAGTGCTGCCACCGTCTGTGTGCCAAATGCCTCGCTAAGATCCTGGACCTGGGTGAGTCACCTCCAAACGCTGTAGTGTGCCCATTCTGCCGCTATGTCACTAGACTGTCAGGGGAAACCGTTAGCAACCTGCCGGATGACTGCAACCTTGTGGCAGTGCTGGCCATCCAAAGCAGGAACCAGAGGAACCTCCACCTCTACCGTGAGGCAAATACAGAGCTGCTCCTCAGCCCCAGGCGCCTGAGCTCGCTGATGAGTAGCAACCCACCTGTGATGTCCCCTTCCTCCTCCTCCTCTTCTTCCTCCACCGCAACTTACTCCTCCATGCGTGGCTCATCTAACTTTGTTGTCATCACAATCATGGAGCCTCCACCAGCATCTGCCTTAAACCAGGACCTCCACCCCATCGACTACCGCTCATCCAGTCTGGACTCCATGGCATCCATCACGCATAGGTGGACAGTGTGGAACTGTGCAGCCCTCCTGTGCCAGACCTCGGCCCGGGCGCTGGTGTGGGTGCTGGGGCTGCTGTACTTCAGCTCACTGCCCATGGGGGTTTACCTGCTGATCATGCAGAGGACGACAATCGGGGTGCTGCTAGTGAGCCTGGTTCCTGCCAGCCTTGTCATGATCATGGTCTACGGGTTCTGCCAGTGCGTCTGCCATGAACTGTGGGACTGCATGCCACCGTAATGGGACGAGAAAAATGGTTTGCTTTGAATAAACTTGACAATAGATCTCCAGAATTTACTAATGTGGATGTTACTGAGTAACTGATCATTAGCATAAAACTGCCCTTTTCTTTACTTTAAGGAGAAAATAAGAACATCATGTACATTACAAATGAAGCTCACAGACATTGTGGAACTTTTGATTATTATTCATGTTCATTTGTGCATTTTTTTTCTCAATAGCCAATTAATTACCTGATAGTTCCAATTTAGCTAAAACATTAATGCTAATTCTGGAGGATTCTGCTAAATATTATGCACAATACCTTTGTAGTGTAAAACCTAAAGGAACTGAAGGTGTTAATAGCGTCTTTCACATTTGTGGATCTAATTTGTGAACAGTGGTTCTCAGCCTTTTCAGATTATGTCACAGCCATAAATACATCAGATGTGAACTTTAACTTCAGAGTCCTGAGAGTTCTTGAAATCACCTTGAACAGCAGCGTGTTGTGGAAATGTGAAAAACACTTAATATGCAACAAAATACACTATAGTTTAATTTGATCCTTGAATAAAATGGTAAGAAGAACTACACTGAGGATTAGAGAGTGGAAATAAATCAACTTTATCTAAATATTTAGATACTTATTTTTGAGAGGGTAATCTTGATATTACAGTAGTTTGTTCTGAGAAATCATACCAGGCATTGCTATTGCACTATTAGCAGGATGTAAAATCAGAACCTCATGAAGGATCACCCAGTGATGATGCAGTAGCTACTCCTTCTGCATGTTGTGGATGCACATATGATACGACCCTGTCGGTTTTTGTATATTCACTTTTCAAATATACATTTGTTTGCTTTGACAAAGTCCAGTTAAATGATGCTTCCAGTGTTTAAAACTTTAAGATTCCTGTACTAACCGTGGTTCAGTTGTGTTTAAAAACATGATCACTTCCTTTGAGGAACCGTCAATTTTGGAATCTTTCATTTGCATCAGCTCATGATGAAAATAGTCACAACTCTTAACTGTAATAATGTTTACTTTTACCTATAGAGAAAGGAATTCTAAAACCATAAAATATTAGAACTGTGAAAAGACTCAGAGAGTCTCTGGGCCCTCACAGCAACCACCGCTGGCCTCTCTATTTTTAAAAGTGGCCTCTGGGACAGATAAGAAACACCAGCCTGAGAATCTCAACTAAATACAGTATATGTATATTTCTTTTCTTTTCTGTTTTTCGCTTGCGTGAGTATAACTAGTATTTGAATATAGACTAAATGTAATATGTTGTTTAATGAGCTTTAATTCCTTTTATACCACTAAATAAGACAGTTACCTTCAACAAATCCTACTGATGATTATCACATTGTTACATTACCTCATAGTACTCTAATATGAGGGCCAGAGTTGGTAAGTAACTAAGTACATTTATTCAAGTGCTGTACTTCAGAAAAATATTGGGGTACATGTACTTTTCTGGAGTATTTCCATTTTATGTTACTTAATCCACTACAAATCAGAGGTAAATTACTTTTACTCCACTACATTCATTTTAACATCATTAGTTACTAGTTAATTATGCAGGATTAAATTCTTATAAAAATCATCATATATTAATAATATATATTGCTATACTGTCATAAAGGCTTAAACAGGTGGCGTGGCTGTTTTACAGTCATGTTGACCTGCTCCTGTACTGATAAGTCTATCAATAGCAGGTCACCACAAGCCCTCCCCTTTGTTAAGTGCTAGAGTGTTAGCACTTTCACCCCGTGATATGAGTGTTGAGGGCGCTGAGAGTTACTGTGCTGGAAGTGTTCAGGTTTTAACTGATACTGCACAGTCTGTCCTTACAGTTTGTCTGTGGATAGTCTTGCCTTAAGATGCAGAGGTAGTCATGCAGCTCATGGTTATTTCAGTGCTCCAGCTCAGTGGCAACTTGAAAAAAAAGACTTGAATTAGTCATTAGAGCAAATTTACCTTAAGTCTAATTTACATTTACTCACAAAAGCTCACAAAGCAATGTAGGATTTATAACTGTACTGTAGGCAGAGCACACTTTCGAGTCATATTTACTTTAGGCCAGATTACCATTTTAATATATCTTTGATAATGTCACCGCTCCATATACAATACTGTTTAAAAGTCTTAGTCTCCACCGTTGGATTTGATTTTCAGCAATGCTATGACAACCATACATATTTCTTTTTTTAAAGAAATATGTTTAAAACCTCCGTAACCTCTCCCATACCACACGCCTCCTAAAAGGAGTTACTAGAATTTAAACCATAAGAGCCCTCTGATCACTTCAGCCGTCTGAGTCACAGGGAGACGGTGAATCTAAAAGTAAATCTGTGCATTGAGTCCTGGCAACAAAGGACACTCATTGAGCACAACGATATGCACAGTTTTGGACAGAGAAGACAGGTGGTACGAGACAGCCTTTTTTGTTTGACAGCCAATTTTTGTTGCATAACGTAAGTGACATTGCATTAACTGAAGAAGTACACCTCTGTAGCAAACACACTAAACAGGCTGACAGGGCCCGAGTGCAGACAGCATGAGGAGACAGGCAGGTAAATGCAAGTAAACTGTTTATTGAAGCACAAAAACAGGGTTACTCAGTACAGGCTGGGAAAATCAGACAGGGAAATAATCTGAGATAGAATAAAGTCCAGGCAGCAGTAAAAAAAAAAACCCACAGCAAGCAGAGTGAAAAAGGAAAAGCAAGAATAAAGTAAATAACACAAGTTAAGTGTCGACACAGAGGAAAAACACAATGGCCTGGTTCGCTGCTGCAACAGTACAACAAACAAACTGGCGACAAGCGTTGAGTGGCTGAGTATAAACTCTGGAGGCTAATCGCAATTGCAAGTGATCAGGTGTGTGTGGTTGAGTGGAGCCAGGTGAGTGTGTCGGGCAGGTAACACAGAACAAAGAGAACAGAGGGTGCAGAGGTAAGGAGGAAAAAAATGAAAGAAAATCAAACTCAATTTGGAGCAAAACCTTGACAAACAGGAACTGCTCTGAATGCAGAGTTGAACTGCTTATGAGAAACTGGGAGTTCAGGTGACACTGATTATCTAAAAGATCAGATACAAATAAAGCATTTCTACTGAACACCGGCATCATTTTCAAATTGTTTGATATCTTTAGTTTTTTCCTTATTTATGTATATTTTATTTTTTTATCTGTAATCATTAAATTGCATTTTTTATTTTTATGTATGAATTAATTTGATTGTATATTGTTATGTCATTATGGGATTACATCAAAATAGGTGTTGTTTTGTCTTCAGTAGTCACAGTAGAGATTTGAAGCTGTGTTGAGTAGAAGTAGCTGAAATGATCAAGAACTGAAAAATGACTCAGTCCTCATTCTCTGTCTGAACCAGCAGAGGGTGCTGGGACAGCTCCCTCTTTACCTCCCCCCTGCTCCTCCACTCAGAGTTTACTGTACATCCACTGAAATCATTCTCATGTTAAACGAGTGGAAAAGCTCCAAAGACAAAGATAAGGAACTGATTGCTGATAGTTATCTCTGTCCCTTTATTTGTCCGTCAATAAAAACAGAAACTACAAACAGCATTTCTGAAGTGCGGATATGAAGCACGCAGCCTGCTAATGTCAGATGTTCTCTCTGCTTCAAATCAAACTCTCGTAGCTCAGATTGTCGTGTTGGAGGATGATTCAAAGGCGGCACGAGTGTTTCCACCAAATGTCATGCTGTCAATCTTCTCCCAGACTTGGTTTATTTTGTGTGTTTCAGTTGTCAGTTACTGGTGTGTGTGACTCAATTAAGCACAAATAATAAATAATAATGACTTTAAAAGTCAAGAATAAATAATAATACAAATAAAAGGCAAAACTGTGACAGGAATGTGTCTCAGCTTGTAGCTTCACAGGATGAATCTACCATGAAATATTTGATTGTTGAGGAGAGAGATCGAATGATCTTACATTTTGGGGGATTTAAGAAAATATTTATAATTTCTGACTGTTTCTTGTTTCCAGCATTGTACAGTTGTAGCTGCTCAAGTTAATTTTAATAATTTTATAGTTGATATAAAGTAGTTTTTACAGGTTGGCACTGTAGCGCCAATCTTCCCAACCTCTGGGTCAGACCACTCCAAAGGGTCACAAAATAAACCTGAGGGGTTGTAAAATGATTATTGGGACAGGAAAGAAAATAAAACGAAACCATTCTGCGTTATTTACTTGTTTTTTGAATTTGATCTCTTCATTAAAGTAATTCATCTGAGAAATCGTATACACATATACAATACATATATAATGATGAGGAAATGAGGTTTCAGCAGAGGAGGAAATTATTTAATCTTACTGTATAATCTATTGTTTTATGTAAAATCATGCAACAAAAAGTAAGATTGATAGATAGATAGACTTTTATTTTGTCATTCACAAATATTAATTCTGCTGGGGAGTCCTGGGTTATATTCTGTGGACTCTTTAAGTCATTAACAGTCATGTAGTTTGAAGGTCGTGGCTGTTAGCAAGCATTCATACTTTCAACTATGCACATGTGACCTCAATGACCCTCAAGGTGTTAATGGTTTAACAACTCTACACAGGTTAAAACCCCAAACCAGTCTCACTGACTGGTTTGGACTCCTTGTTCTCCTGAAACATCTTCAGTAACCTTCAAGAACATAAATTTAGTAGAGAAAAAACTAATAAGTTGTATAAAACAAAAATACACAGGTAACACACAAGAAGTTCAAAACTGTATATGTGTAAGTACTGAACTGTTTTATTTTCCAGTGCTGCTTCTCCGGCAGTGATACGTATATTTATTATTTTCACATTCACTACACGATGCTGTTAAACTCCACCCAACAAGTCGTCCAAGCAGCGTATTAAATAAACACTTCGGATCTGTTACCAGTACATTGTGTCCCCACTCTGCTTCTGCAACACACGTCTCGCTGATGATAAACAGTCCCGGGCCTTCTACCATCTGTGTTTTCCAGGGGACTCTGAAGCTGAATCTGAGCAAGTGCTTCCCTAAAGGGAGCGTAACGTTATTTCAGATTCCTTTTTAGTGATGCAATGAACATTCCCACATGGAACAGTTATGGGCTGTGGGAGCTAGACTGAGAAAGTTAAGCTGTAGGCTACGTCATGACTTTGATCAGAGCTGTTGGAAAGAAAAACTACGTATTACTGTGAGCCATGTATTATAATTTTGTGTTTTATATACAGTATATGTTTACATATATA
>JAUMHL010000010.1:20314904-20336289 GCA_032362345.1 Sandelia bainsii
TCACAGACCACATCTTCAGGTCCAGCATAGCAGAGATCAGCAGGAGCAGCTTGGAGTCCAGTCTTCTTCAGCTCCTCAACTAGAAAAGCTAACATGGTGTTTTTCACCAGGACAGGTCTCGGTGTGAAGGTCTGTCTACACTGAGGGCAGCTGTGGATTTCCTTATTATCTTCTTCATCCCAGTGGGTTTTAATACAGTCGATGCAGTAGTTGTGTCCACAGGGAATAGTCACTGGATCCTTCAATAGATCCAGACAGATCGAACAGCTAATTGCATCCTTGTCCAGTTGAACTCCTTTCTCTGCCATTGTTCCTCCCTTTCAACTTCACTCGAGATTCAAAACAGTGTTTTTTGTGTATCTTTCAGGTCTTCAGTTCGTCATAAAACTGTGGAGCAAAGAAAGGTAGAGGAAAGAGGAAATATGCGGTTAGAGTAGTACTTTCCAAAAGGAGGGGTTACAAGCTTTGCTTCATTCCGGGAGGATCATTATATTTGGTATGTTAACATTGTGATGGTAGAAAAATGTGCCAACTTATTTTCTTTTCTACTCACTATACACAGCTGAAATTAAACAAAGGGGAAATATTCAAATACTCAGATGTTGATGAATTTATGTATTTCATAACATATAAATGAATAGCAGATAAACTGTTTATTATGGAGGTGTGTGCATTATTTAAGTATTACTTAAATCAAAAACAATACAGGGTGTGAGTCTAAATACAGACAACACCTAATAACCTGACTATGCCTGTAGCAGCTGATGTAAACTGTAAACACTACAGTTAAAAGAATACAGAGGAAGGATACAACTAGCTATGCTTTAATGAGCTTTTTCCTTCTTCTCCTTCTTCTTTCGGCCACATCTGCCTCCATCTCACCCTGTCCCCAGCATCCTACTCTGTCACACCAACCGTCTGCATGTCCTCCTTCACTACATCCATGAACCTCCTCTGAGCTCTTCCTCTTTTCCTCCTGCCTGGCAGCTCCATACTCAACATCCTTTGCCAAATATATTCCCTATCCCTCCTCTGCACATGTCCAAACCATCTCAACCTTGCCTCTCTAACTTTGTCTCTAAACTGCTCAACACGATCTGTCCCTCTGATGTACTCATTTCTAGTTCTGTCCTTCCTGGTCACTCCCAATGAAAATCTTAACATCTTCAGCTCTGCCACCTCTAACTCGGCCTCCTGTCTCTTTGTTAGTCACACCGTCTCCAAACCAGACATCATAGCAGGTCTCACTACCGCTTTGTAAATCTTCCCTTTCACTCTTGCTGCTCCTTCTGTCACACATCCCCCCTGACACTCGTCTCCACCCACTCCACCCTGCCTGCACTCTCTTCTTCACCTCTCTTGTGCTCTGTCCGTTGTTTTGTCTCTACTCCTTGCATGTTCACCTTTCCACCTGTCTCCTTCTCATTCAAACACATGTAATCTGTCTTGCTTCTATTGACTTTCATTCCTCTTCTCTCCAGAGCATACCTCCACCTCTCCAGGCTCTCTTCTACCTGCTCTCTACTCTCACTACAGATCACAATGTCATCTGCAAGCATCAGAGTCCATGGAGACTCCTGCCTGACCTCATCTGTCAACCTGTCCATCACCATTGCAAACAAGAAGGGGCTCAGAGCTGATCCCTGATGTAATCCTACCCCCACCTTGAACCCATCTGTCACACCTATCACACACCTCACCACTGTCTCGCTGTCCTCATACTGGACCAACTGCCTTTCCAGTCTTCATCCGCTTCATAGCAGCTCTCACTTCCTCCTTTACTAATCCTCCGCACTTCCTCATTCACTAACTGCCCTCTATCCATCCTCCTCTCTCTTTCATTTTCTACATTCGTCAGCTCCTCAAAGTACTCCTTCCATCTTCTCAACACAGTGCTTTAATGAGCAATGACAGAAAGTCAAATCTTAGTATAAGGATCTTAAGTATGCCTGATATGAGAAGCAGCCTTTTAATCAGAATTGCATCCAAATGTTTTGCACATTGGTGAAGAAAGAAATTTTTAAAGCCTGGATTGGAGTCTTTTGTTCCTTATTTAGCAAATCTACTAAAATCTTCATCTGCAGTGAAATTACTTTTCTATCTTTCAGTAAACACAGCATGGTGTATTGGTCATCTGATGACGTGGTGAGGTAGACCTTTGGCCAGCTGATAAAGATTGACTCCATTATACTTTCTTACATTAGCAAATGTGGAAAAAATGTGTCACACATTCACAGGAAAATCAACAGTAAAATAAAATCTCTCTCAAAGCTACATAAAAGTAATATACTTCTTACCTTCTTTTTCTTTCTTATTTCATCTCATATTTATTTTTCTCTCTTGATTCTTCTTTTCTTTCTTCTCTCCTTCCTTGCTCTTTTTACTGTTTTTCTGTCAGCTGCTTTCGCTTCAAGTGAACTTTTCCACCTTTTCTGAATAGAGCTGCAGGATTATGAAGGTGCAGGAGTTTCTCACAGTCTCACCAGGACAGGCCTCGGTGTGAAGCTCTGTCTACACTGAGGGCAACTGTGGTTCTTCTCGTCCTCTTCCTCCCAGAAACGTTTAATAAGTTCATACAGTCACTGTGTCCACAGGGAATAGCAACAAGATCCTTCAGTAGATCCAGAGAGATCGAACAAGTGAACGTTTCTCAGTCCAGCTGAACTCCTTCCTGCGTCAGTTCACCTGTCAGTGTCAACAACTGAGTTTCATTTTCCCTGAAGTGAAACTGGTTTGTACTGTACGGAGCCCGGGAGGGGACATGGGAGAAAAAGAATTAATGGTTGAAAAAAAGAAGAAGAAAAAAAGAAATACTTTTGCGAGATCTCGCTAAACAGATTGAGAGATCCCGGAACACGGTTTACATTTAGGTGAGAGACACCTGAAGCGAATCCTTAGCGCGAAGGGCTAATTCCCAGAGGATCCCAGAGGAGTGTTACTGAGGCAGGCAAGACGCCTCAGACGACGCTGGATGATACACTTAAGTATTGATGGCTTTTCAAGAAACATAATCTGGCTCTGGGAAATGACAGAGGAAAGGATGAGGCACAGAGAGGGGAGGATTACAATTATGTATTTAGCATAACAAAAACACTGGTCAACACAGATTTGATATTGTAAATTCTTATCATTTTTACGTAAAGAAACAACTAAATAATCATAGGATACACTTATTCAGGGGTTACATTTGTAACTGTAATTCAATGTAAGTTGACTTTTTGTGTGCTTGTGTTTTCAGCAAAGCAGTTAATGAAATTTTATCAAATGAGAATAGCAGACAGAGAATAGCAGACAGCACCTAATCACTTGGCTGCCTGTACCTGCTTTCCTCATGGTTTGAGCCTGGATTAATTATGTGGTGATTTCCAACTTAACCCACAGGTGTAAGCACTCTGTACACTGTAACCTCTGTCAGGAACAAACCACATCTGTATGTTAACCAATAGCTAATTCAATGACGAGCCGACTGGTCCAGGTTTCAGTTATCAGAATTAACAGGGAACCAGAGCGACTTCAAGCCTTCTGCTGTAATTTGATCAACATCCTTCTATGCACCAGTTGTTCACTGGAAGATATCTTATCAAAATGTTTGCAAGGGGATGATGGGGAATAAATTAATCTCATTGGCAGCCATGGTGTTGAGCATGAAAAGAAGCCATTAATGTTCAGAACAGTCAAAGCTCAACATTAGACAGGGTTCATTTCTAATGATTAAAGGTCATTTATAAACATACGCAGTATGTTTTTCACATATATTTTCACATTCAATAAGTAAAAGGTTCATAAATATCACTTCCTTTTAAATGGTAGCCTGTTGTCTGCTTGACATCTGCATGCCCACTGTTGGACACAGTCACACCTGGAAGCTGTCCAATACGGCCAGAGTTGGAACTGTGGCCCCCACAAAGGGGGTTAAGGGTCTTGGACCTCCCTACCTGCCAATTGCAATTTCACAAAGCTACAAGTTCATGAACTTCATTTACCTCTTGCTGCCACTTGGAGCCACTGGTCTTCCATGTTTCCTATAATGTTGCTTTAAGAGGCTTGTGTGAGTTAAATCTGCAAAGGCAAAAATTAGAAACAATAAAAATCAAAAATAGTAACAGATGGCAACATTAAATTAACATCCTCAGCCCTTGTTATATGTAGATTAAAAAAAGGAAAGACAAACAATGTACAGTAGAATAATGAGCTGCTTTGAAAATGAGTAAAATAAGTAAGTGTAGTACATTTACTACATTTACTTAAGTGCAATTTGAGGGATTTGCACATAACTTGTAAAATTATACACAACACAGATAATTAATAAAACCGATTTAAACTGTGTTGGGATTGTATCTGAAGGAATTTCTCAGGATTAACAGAATTATCTATCATATCTTGCTACTTTCTTGGCAATTTTTTTTTTTAAGTATTTTAAAAACTATTTTCCAGAGAGGAGGCTGGATTAGATGTTTAAAGGTCATATTTATTTGGATTTATTTCTGTCTGATTGCATCTAAATTCACACGATTAATTAAAAATAAGGACCAAAGTTATGTAGCAGTTTCATGTGGAACAAGAGGTGCACAGCTTGTAAAAGTTGAGCTGATTTTAATCAGTTTATGTACTAACAGGTGTTTTTTCCCCATAATAATACATCATAATTTATTAGTTGAGTATATTTTGTATTAAGAATCTTCATCTGTAAAAAGTAACTAACGCTGTAAAATAAATGTCGCAGAGTAAAAGTAAACGCAGCATAAAATGGAAATACTTATTATTATTTATCACCTATGTATTATTGTATCACTCAGTATAATAATATGGTCACGTTTTTGTGCAGGAATGATTCATTTTTTATTTTTATAGTTTAAGTGCATCCTGCTAAATTATCTGTACTTCTACTTACTGTAAGTAAGTAAGTTTTGAATGAATACTTGTAATGTAGTATTTGTATTGGTGCTGCAGGTAAAGTATTCAGTATTTGGCATATTTCATTAAACCACAGTAAATACACTGTCCCATGTAAACAACAGTGTAACTGAAATAAACAGACAGTAATAAACCTGATTAACATATAATAGCATTTAAATGATACTGGAGTGTAACGCTTAGACATAAAAACTTTCCAGTACAGTACAGTAAACCATCTGGGAGATGTGATATGATCTCCCAGTCTGTCAGGAAGGAAACCACCAGTAAATATTTAATCAGAAATTTTATTCGCCTTTCAAATATTCATGAAATCTAATCAACTTAATCATGGTGTGATCGTTATTCACAGCGTAATGAAAGTCCCCACCACTTCACCGGAGCGTGACCACAGTGGCTGACTTTACAGCGCTGCTCTGGAAAAACAATAAAAAACTAACGCACCCCTCATCCACACACACACACACACACACAATTATGACAACAAGGCAAGGAGGGAGAGAGGAAGGAAGGAAGAAAGTACATACAGTTATTTAATGCACTTTACAAACATGTGCATTAAAAAAGAAAAACAATGCAAGAAAACAAGTAAGTACAACTTGTTTGGTACTTTTATTTTCAATTATAAAGATTTGTTGAAACTGTATTAATAAAGTAAATATGTAAGAAAGGCAGCAGGGAATAGGATCCAAACTCAGCTTAAGCTAAGGCAACATTTGCATGGAGGGAAATGGAAACAGGTGTGTGGGCAGGTGGGGCAGCAGTGATTTTATTCTAAAACATACAACATAAATGTCATCCGTATGACATTAATAGAAATGTTGGGATTTTGGTCCATTGGGCTGTCTTTATTTTTAGTACTGATAAACCAAAATACTGGACAAATTGAAATTAAGGCATCGCGGTGATGTTAAATAAAAACTCTCACGGCATAAGTTTCATACCAATCAGCCACTGTCCTCACACATCTACACACTCACGATGGCACCTGAACTTTAAAAAAATCCCCAAATGTGTGGGGGTGATGAAACGCCTAATTATCTACAGTTCCTACACACATAAAACAGACAAACTAGAGGTTTGCGTCATCCGCCCAGATCAAAACCCATCAAACAGTGGGAGCAACAACTAGAACATTGTTCCTCACTGGCATCCCACCAACGAGCAAGTCAGTTATTTGGGTTGGAGTGCACAACCAACTGAAAAGAATCTACACATAATGGCAATAATTTTAAATAAACAAGAAAACTATATATTTATATAACACATTGTAAACAAGCAGAATATCGTAATAAAACGTCCCTCACAAATTCTAAATCAAACCAGAAACCTGTTGAACACTGGAAATACACAACATAAAACTAAAAAAGTGAAGAAGAAGGACATAAAAAAACATAAATGTGTGATGCTGTGATATGACACAACAATACAACTTCATTTATCGTGACCATGCAGCCAAATCCTCCTCAGCACCAAACCTAACCGAAGAAGGTGGAGAACATGCGCCTGCAGGCGGCCGCAGCTCTTCGCAGACAAACGTTGAGATGAATCTAATGTACAGGATAATGTTTGGCCTGAGGAGTGAGCTGGGAAGCTGCAGTGTCCTTATCTGTTGAGCTCATTTTGGAGAGCACTTCATTCTCCCTGCCCTGTGGGATCTTAGCCACAGGCCGAAATACAGTACAATCTGTTTTTCATCAGACGCAGTAATAGCTTCTCTGTTGTGTCTGCATGATGCTGAAGTCTCACACCTACTTTATGCCACCTTCACAGTTTGGATGTCTCGAAACAGCAGGAGCAAATGTTCGACGCATTATGATATTTTATTTCTATTGCATGGAGACAAGCTGCAGGTTTGCTGTCCTGCTTCTGATTTGTTAACCCTGTGAAGTCTGACACCATCAAATTGTAGCCATAAAATTCTACATTTTTCTGTGTTTATTGGACCCTTTGAGAAAAAAAATTAGATTTGATCTGTATCATATGTGATACACCAAATATTTCTGGCAAGTATGAAAATTTTAGAAACAGAAACAATTGTATTGCACTTGGAACATGTCAGTTTGTTTGGTTCTTTTTTTCAAACCTTCTTTTTGCCTTGTGGTAGACAAAGACAGAGTCTCATTATAAATGTATAAATATCTCAATTTCCACTGTGATTATATCTTAACTCTACATTTCAGTCAGGCAGCACTGTGCTGGGATGGTGTGCACTGTCCACTGACCTGGGTTCAAATCCACTGGTGCCTTTCTGTGTGGAGTTCGTATGTTCTCCCTGTGTTTGTGTGGGTTCTCTTCAGATACTCTGGCTTCCTCAAGACATGCAGTTAGGGTTAATTGGTGACTCTAAATTGTCCATAGGTGTGAATGTTTGTCTGTCTCTGTATTTCAGCCCTGTGACAAACTGGCGACCCGTCCAGGGTGTACTCTACCCTCGCCCAATGATAGCTGGAATTGGTTCCAGCACCTCTACAACCTCTACCAGGAAAAGTGGTTCGGATAATGGACATTCAGTCTTCAATTAAACAATCAACTACGTACTAAAAACTAAAAGCTTCCCTTTTATTGTGTGAAAACAGTACAACATTCATTAAAGCTGCTTTAACTGACTAAGTGGCCACTAGAGGGCAGAATAACTCCAACAAGAAAACAAGCTGGATAGGTTTCCATCTAAATGTTGAAAATTTGAAGCAAATATGGACAAAAGAAAATGCTAATAATACACATCTGTTCTGTTAATATTACAGGTTGGTTCAAGATCAACAACTGGTGGCACTGCTTTTCCAGTGGCTTTAACCACTATAGAATAATTCATACTTTATACATATGTCTATATCTGTATCCATGATGTAAATCTTGTCACTACCCCAGTCGATGAATATTGGCATAGACTCTCTGCAGATGTACGTTTGCAGGCCAAAAATGTATGTTCGTATTAATTTTATGTTGAATGTTGTTTACAATTTTAGATTAATGCTAATACAGGTTACATTTGCTACTCATCACTTAATACAAACTACATCTGAAATTGATGAGAATGTAATTATTTTTGCAGATATTTGATCATTAAACTAAGTATTGAACAAATAATCCACCAAATGAATGATGGACCGACCCCCTGTGTACCAACATTGTGTGACAGTGTTTGCACACCCTAATGAGTGTACATTTTCATTTTAGTCCCTTGTCAGATACAGTACTCTGCATTTACCTGAGCTTTGGGCAAATCCCCTTTCACTTCTCCAGCTATAAATTAGCATAACACCATGCAATGATTGAGGGCATGTGGTAAGAAACGGTGCATAATCATACAAGAACGCAGCAAGGGAGCTTTAGGAGTCGTTCAAGACATGTGACTCCCAGAGGCTCAGCATGATCCATATAACATACGAACCTTCAGCTCACACCTGGAGATAAACAAAGAAGCATCCTGCTAATCTTCTGTAGACGTGGTCAGAAACCTGCACAAAAATAAAGACCGGAAAGAAGAAGTGACATGATGCAATGTGATGATACCTACAATAAAATGATGCTGGAGAGAAAAACAGAGAAGAATCTATGCAGATTAACGGTTTGAGTAAAGGTGATTGGCAGGGATTAAACAGCTGCTATTAATTGGAAGCAAAGTAGGAAAGATTATGCAAAGTGGGAATTATGATGCAAAATAATTCAAATTTGAGCAGAAAGTCTGGTGTCAGATGTTTGTTTGTTATTAAATTGTTATTAAACTGTATTCTTTGCTGTTTTCTGTTTATTATTGATGTTTTCACTCAGATTCTGTTCAATCTGTCAACTTGTTAAACTCCTGACCCAAGCCACAATAACTGATGTTTACACTGAGTGAACATTGAAATCTTTATGGCCGTATCGAATCATAGTGAAAACTCTCCAGATACCCTATAACAGTACATGACGACTGGTATTTCACCAAGGTATTTCTGATACCTAGTATATTTTAGTTAGTTACTTAGGGATGACAATTTCTTCTCCACAAAAACAAACATGGTTACAGGAAATTATGTCTTGCTTGCTTTAGCGGACACAACAAGACAACAGTATTTGTGTTTCAGCACCTCTTTTAAGAAGTGTAAATAATAAAAGAATCTTCTCTGAACACAATTTCCTGTCACCATTTATCATCACCAGAGAACTATGTAGTGACTCACTACTGCCACCCACTGCTGTGGAGCGCGTCGTGTTGTCCTTAGCACCTTTGTTCTAGTAGTGTTCTTCCTGACACAACCCTCCCCATTTATCCAGGCTATGAACCAGCACTAGGGAGGGACCAGTACTCGAACCACCAACCCTGGGGTTCTTAGACAGTTAGCAACTGCTGACTGCCTACTGTGCCACCATCCCGACCACCTTTCAATTGGCAACTTTTGCAGAATAAGAAGTACTTATAATCTTCTATTCAAAACCAGCACACATCTCTTGGTATGATCATGCGATTTTTGCAGCGGTGAAGACCTCTGCTTTGTCAAGTTTGAAGAAGCTTTGTTGTCATTTTAAAATGACACTTAAAAATAATACGATGAAAAAATCCAATAAGATAAAACAATATTACAAAAATACTAGTAGAAAATAACAATGAAAATTCAATAGCACTAGCCAAAATCAATGCAGGCAGATTAAATAATGATGATGGTAAATGATAAATGATATGATGCTGTAATAACTAAAGAAGGTCCAGTCTAATTTAAGATGCAAACTGAAAGACAAGTCTGTCAGATTAAAAATTTCCACTCTTAATATCTATGTTAAGTGTAAAGACAATCATGACTAAGGTGCATATGTTATGATGCTTTTTTAACAAAGTGAACACTGCTGGTTTCATTAGAGATCTCTGTGTCTATGTGAGACTGGTGAGGGAAGGTTTGTTAAATGGTTCTTTCATTGCTTAGATTTTTTATTTTTTGGGGGGGGGGGATGTACTTTTTTGTGTGTTGTTATGTTTTTTTTTTACTTTTAAAAATCTCCTCAAAGGTCGCCCCTAAGAACAAGGGTTTCTCCTTTTCCACCAATAAAATGCTAGTATGATTTAATCATTTTAAATGGAAAAACTGTTAGTTGTAGGGTTTAGTGGCTCATACGCTGTTTCTGCAAGTTGGGAAATGTGTTACTGTCAACCAGCTGATGCCACACAACTCAAGTGAAGCCTGAATCAAAGCTCTCCCTCTCCCCATGATGTCACTGCCAGAACAGCCGCCTGCCTCCTAAAGCCGGCAGCAGGGGGGAGAAATCAGTCACTGTGCAGGGCTGCCCGCTGCAGAGCTGCACTATGAATCCTCCGTGAGCGTTTGTTTCAGACGAACAGAAGAGAAGAAGCAGCAGAGGACAAACTACTACAGGAGAAATAATAATCTGCTAAATGGCACCGGTGCATGGAAACATGGAGAGGTCAGACCATGATCTGAGAGGAAAGGCAAAGAGGAAGAGGAGGAGGAGGAGTAAAGGCAAAGGTTAGTCCAGCAGCTTGTTGAACTTTATGTGGGGAATGCAGGAGGGATTGTCACTGGTTTAACAATAATATTCATATTAATGTGGTGGATTTACAGTGATTTCATTATGTCAGAGTTTCTAAACTCTCATGTTGCATTTATAAAACTATCACTATACAAACACACAAACACTATAGTGGTTTGTCTGATGATTTTTTCAAAGCAACAAAAGTGCATTCAACACTGTATGTCATCAAACTATCTGATATGTGGATCCCAAATGAGTTTATATGTTTTTATAATCCTAATCGTTTTCATGGAAAAACACAGGTCAAAGTTTATTTAGCCCCAGTTTGCAGATGCATGGCGCAAACAATGTATTGAGCTAGATGTGACCAATCCATGTTAAAAACTATTTCTGCTAATTTAATCAACTTTGTAAAAAAAAAACAGGGGACTAAAGTCTTGCTAGTTGCTCTGAGAGACACAACAAGCTTTGAACTAAATGCTATATATATGCAGCCACAACATTATAACCACTGACAGGTGAAGTGAATAACACTGATTATCTCGTTAATTGTTAATCTCGTTATCTCATCATGGGCTATATTAGGCAGAAAACGAATAGTCAGTTCTTGAATTGATGTGTTAGAATAAGGAAAAATAATAATATAATAATAAAAATAGGCAGTGGAAGGATCTGAGCGACTGCGATAGCTTGTTGTATATGGGGCTGTGTAGCTGGAAAATGGTCAGGGTGTCCATGCTGACCTCTGGCTTCCACTGAAATCTCCTACAATGGGCAGCTGAGCATCAGAACTGGAATGAAAAAAAGTGTTCTGGTCTGAGGAATCACATGTTATTTTTAATCAAGTGAACAGCCAGGTGCACGTGAACTTGGATTATTCACGTGGATGTTACTTTGACACCTACGTGAACAGTGTTGCAGGACAAGTACACCCCTTCACAGAAAAGGTATTCTCTGATGGCAGTGGTCTCCTTCAGCAGGTTAATGAGCCCTGCAACAGTGCAGAAAACTGTTAAGGAATACTTTGAGGAACATAAGGAAGAGCTCATGACGGTGCCTCCAAAGTCCCCTGTATCATCTGTGGGACGTGCTAGAAAAACATGTGCGATCAATCGAGGCCCCATCTCACAGCTTACAGGACTTCAAGGTGATACTGCTGACATCTTGGTGCCTGAAAACACTTTTAGAGGTTTTGAGTCCAACGCTCAACGGGTCACAGCTGTTTTGGCAGAATGAAAGGGGCCTACACAACATTAGATTTAAATGTTGCATCTGATCAGTGTTTATCCTGAATTGTAACTATTGTCCTCATGGTGGCGCTAAAAAAGTGAAAGCATATGAGCAAAGTTAAAAAATGAATGTGCATCTCCTTTGCTCCCAGAGAGTCAATGCTTATCTTTGGTGATATGTTCAAAAAGACCAACACATGTAGATCAGAGGCTGAACTGGTGGAATAAAAGTGTCAAAAACCCAAAAATACAGTTTGGTCTCTATTGACTCTGTATCATTTCTTTCATGTTTCTGGATAAATAAAATGTCTCATCACTGATAATCATAATTACAGTTGTCTGGGCAACAGGTCAGCCTTTTTCAGATTAAACTGGCATTGTTCTCCACTTGCTAATCCCCAGTAAATGCTGCAGATTACTCCATGATGGCTTTTGTATTAACTCCAATGGTTATTCAAAGTGCGCTAATCCCGTTCCACTTTCATTAATGACCCGTTGGCCTTTTTTGTCCATGAAAAAAAAATGCTTCTAGAAAATCATTACTAAATGGAGCTCCTCAAATCCCACTATTTTAGGGCCAGAATGCTCTTAACTAATACTTCCACTGTATCCATCAATGAACTGCACTTCAATGCCAGCTGTCATTTTAGAAACAGAAGGCGACAGCTTTGTCTCCAATGTTTACAACAGAGCTCTGTGAATGCACGGCCGAAGAGGAAACTGTTCACCCTCATCTTCCAACTGTAATCCAATAGTATTTGACGTGTTTTAAGTAGAAAAAAAATCACACCAGCAAGTAAAGGAAGCCAGTATTAACACTCTCTAATAACATATGTGTTATTATCCAGCAGTTCCAGAAAGTGAAGTTAAACAGGACAGAAAAAAAAAAAAGGACAGAGATAAACATAATCAGTGAGCGTTGATTGGATCATCTTTCCATTCTATCAAAAGATGTGTAAATTCTATAAGTGAGGGAACATTTTTGTCTTATTTCATTTTAATGCACCCTGCTAATGCAACACATATGGTAGTTTTACGTTTTGCCTTTGCTCATTGTGTGTTGTACAGTACGTCTGCTTCAACATGTGACATGCAGGGATGGAGATAATAAGTACAGTAGGTGAGAAAAAGATAAAAGTCTGAAAACCTAACCAAACCTGAACCTGAGCCAAGCCTAAAGCTTTGCACATCAAAACAACCAAGGCAGCAGAACGCTCATTTAAACATCTCAGATTAAGCAGTTGTTCTTCAGTGCAAAAGCAACAACATATAAAAGACTTTACTTTACTACTATCAAACTGAATGCTGCTGCTTACTGGGAAAGCATGTTAGCTGATCAAAAAACACTGTTTAATTATAGAATTTCCTAGTTCAAAACAGTAAAAACTTTATTTTAGCTCTTTTGTTACAGAAAAGTAAAATCCTGTCTCTGTGTTAGAGATTAATCTGTTAATTATATAATGAAATTACTTTGTTAATAGGGATTTTTTTTTTCTGTGTACAGATGACAGGATGAAGTTGTGGGCTTTTCAGTAAAAAATAAATTCCCATTTGGCTATAAAAATCCCCTTCTGCTGACTTTTCCGTCAAATTAGCAAACTGTCATTTGTTGGCTGTAAAACCTAGTCGGAGAAACGATTTGATTGTCCTGCTTTCAACAAGGATTACGATGATTCAACATGGAACAAACAGCTGCTGCCTGTGATGAGTCTGTCAGAGGTTTTCTGATGACACATCATGCATTTGGACATGTCTGTGTACTGGATGCATTTTGGATAAGTGAGCTCCATCGTGCAGTCAAACTTAGTGGGGCGTGTCAGTGTGCAATTTCACTGATGGATTCTGCAATCTCCATACTTCTCTGGGGCTCTGTCTTCACGAAAACATTAGCAATATGGTTTGTGTGGCCATTTAACTTAATTGCAGGGATGCTCAGTGGGTAAAGTGGTACTAATTCTGCAAGGGTTAGGGGTCCCATTTCTTCTGCAGCACAGCGTGAAGGGAACTGACAGGGTTTCAGTTTTGATTTTGGTTGTTTTTCCCATCTACCTGCATTTTGAGCTAAACTGAAAATCAAATACCAGGAAATTTTAAGACTCAGTGAGAATGTAGGGCCTCCCGTTCTTCCTTCTAAATATTCATAATGTCAAATATAGATAATTATACTAAGCTTTGGTACTACAGTTTCCATAATGCTTGGAGAGATGTAGCCTGGAAACCTCTAAGCTAGGAGTAGCCTCGTGTCTTTTTAATATTTAATCAATCAAATCAACAAACTGGCACCGTTAAACATACGATGAATTAGCTATTAGCAGTTCTTATTTTCAGTGAACCCATGGATGAACAGAAAACTATGACTGTATAACTGTTATACTGAAAAAACAGACAATTCAAAAGACAAGGTCTGGAGTAAGAAGGTGCATCTTTTTGGTATGACTTCTAAGTAAATTTATGGACGTTTATTTGTGATGGACATTGAACACGATGACCTGCTCAAAGATGTGAGTCATGCTTAATCTAAAAACCATGTGGGTCGTGTTTGTCAGTTTAGATTTGACTAAATTAAAAAAAGGGTAATTTTTAAATAAAAGCAGCATTTAGCGCTGGACAAAGTTGTTTGTCCAGCTTCTCGTTAACTAAACGATGAAGCTAAGCTGCCTGCTAACTTTAACTTGGTCATTTTTTACTTCTTGTGTACTTATTGGTGTCCAAAACTTTTATAGTTTCTACTCATTTTATTCTGACTTTTCCCAACTTGCTCAAACAGCCCAATTCAAAAGATAGAATTGACAGAAAATAATTATCTCTTTGTATATTTTTTATGTCTGAGTCTGAGAAAATTGCAGTAAATTGTATTTAATGGTCCTCTCATTACTTTTGTTTTGGCCTGAGCTATCACAGCAAAGGATTCAGCTGTCAGACACACCCATTTGCATCCTTACACACAGACATAGTCTGCAGACGACCAGTTTTTTCATTGCCTTCCATGATGCTTCATGCTATGTCAGTGAGTGGATTCTTAAATGTAAATGTATTTACCTACTAAAGGAGTGAATAATAATTCTGAGAGTGAAAAGAATGCATTTGAAAAACAAACCAGAGCACAATTTAGTAACCTGATAAATAAAGCCCGTTAATTACATTAACCAATAACCGTTCTTTAGTTTAAACTGCTACCAATTAGTGCAAATTAAAATTAAATTCGATTTTCATCTAATTACCTGGTAATTTGGCCACAATTTAAATGGGATTTCAACCATTAAGTATGAAAAAAGTTTGAATTTTATTTATGTAAATAATACTTAACCTGTTCCTATTAAGAAAAAATCGACATTTCCTGTTAAAACACAAAAACTGATTAATAAATAACCATAATTAATAATGTTTTATTGGAAATATAGTGTAATTAAGACAAAATAATGTTTAACATTAACCTTGTACTTGTTTCACACTAAATTTAATTCCAATTGTTATAACTTTTTTCAGTAATAAGGTACATTTTGCTGGTAAAGTCGAATGAAATTCAACCTCTCACATATGTAGTTTTACCCAGAATTCTTATGCTTGATCAAGACTTTAAAAACAACGATTTACAGGCCACAGTTAGAGACAAATGAAGCCTAATCTTTCATCCTGATAAAGTGACAGTAAAGCAGCAGGCGGAGGCAGTAAAAGTTGAAACGAGACCGTCGCCAGCTGTCAACAGCCTGCCTTAGATTGTTGCTGTCATTGTTATTTTCTCTCATTTCACTTTCATTGCACATTACCGCATGTTTTAGGCAATAATTTCATCACTCAATTCCAAATAATGATCATCAGCCTGTTGATTTGAAAGCAGACGTTTAGCTTTGGCTGGCTCTGTTGCTTGAGTGTGATTTGAGGAGCTGATGCACTGAGCTAAATTTAGAATTGGACTGAGAAAAGGCTTTGTAGTCAGTTTTCACTGCATGGGAAAGAAAATTATATTTAACCTGGATCCGCATACATGCAAATGTGGCTGTGTTTCAATATCAGATTAGGTTAGGTTAGGTTGCTTTATTGTCTCCAAGGAGAAATTGCTTATTGATATTCTTCATATGGAAAAAAATACAACTGGAAAACATTTATTCAGGATTTTACTGCTGTACTCAAGCTGTCTTCTACTTCATACTTGTACACTTTTAATAACCTTGTCCGGTTTTCCAAGACCAACTTGTGTTATGCCTGATTTATCTGAAGAGACTCTGACTCGCTTGTTGTCTAGACTCTTGTTAAGGTCTTATTAAGGTTAAGCTGCTGACATGAACCTCTGATTTCCTGCAGCCAAGTCTCCTTGTTGCCACGAATAAACAAATTAATTAACAAACGTGTATTCCTGCAAGCCTGAGGTGCCCCCCCAATCCCAGCTGAAAACTAAATGAGGCTGAAAAATGACTGAGAAAGATTTTCATCGATGCAGAGGAAGAAACAATGATACAAACATTAGTATTAATAGTGAGAAAAGCTGCAGTGTTATTTGTTGAACAACAAATAATCTTAGTTTTAGAGATGCAACTAATTCATATTTTCATCCTCAATTAATCTGACAGTTATTTTCTTGATGAATCAGTTAATAGTTTTATTTTTGTAAATGTCTGAAAATGGAGGAAAATGCATGTTATCATTTCCTGCAGCATCTCACAGTCATCTTATAATAATAATATTCCTGGAGTAAAAGCTCTGAAAAGCTCTGTTAATATTTTGACAGTTTTTCATGTGAGTAAAGTTTTCTGGTTTCAATCCAGAACTTTTAAAGCTGCGTTAATCATTTGTTTAAGGCCTCTAGGGGGCAGAACAAACTATAAACTCAACACTGACATATCATCGCCTAACAAAGTTGGTGAAGCTGCTGACAATTTACACATACAGCAAACAGCGCAACATTAGCAGTGATTTAGAGGCATGTTTCTAGTCACCTGATGAATATAAGTCAGTACTCACTGTCCTTTAAGCACTGCTTTAACTGAGCTGCTACACAGCTAGTTTATAAAGTGGTTTCTCTGCTGTTTGGTGCTGAGCAGGAAGTGTACAATGTGTGTTTAGAGATTTGGTGATAAAAACAGCTGCCTGCTGCCATGGTAGTGAACCAAAACAATAAATGTGCCAAAAAACTAAAAATTACAATCCTCAATTACAGTAAAACTCCAACTCCATAGAGTTGAGAGGAGCTGCAGTGTTAGTGATAACTGATTGACTGATACATTTCACATTACACACTGTCATTTCATCCATTGCTGAGCAATTTAAAGAACTTTGATCATTGTCAATGAGACCGTTTTAATTTCCAGTATTGTCTATTGTGTTGTGCATTTTTATTTTATTGTTTATTTTACAGGGACATCAGCATCAGGGTTCTGCACCACGTATGAATTCCACTGATCCTGTCTGAATAGAGACGAAAGAAGAAGATCATGCAAACGTTGTAGTACTATTGTGTGATTCTCTGTGTTAGTCTAAAGCAGGACACTAAGGGTGTGGTTTAAGTATGCACAAAGACTGAGGTCCGATGCTGTGAGCAGGATTTGAACCTGCACCAGGAGCCCCCATTTGACTTCAAGTCCAACACCTTAACCACTCGCCCATCACAGCTGAGAACATGAAACACTGTGACGTTGATGAGTCCACAGTTGAATAAAAACAGAATAACTGTAGCCAGACCTCATCAGCATACAAAAATATTTACGTATCCACCACAATCATATTCTTCTCCCTTCAAGCGTCGACTCTAAAACACTGTTGCTGTCATTAAGAGGTGTCTGCCTTGATTTGCTCTCAGTCCTCAGGTTCTCATTTACCCTCACTCAGATCTCAACACTCTTCTCTCCCAACTGAATCAGCGTATAGATTATGTCATGTGGGAAACAGGCACGATAAAGTAGAATTAATATTTTTTCTCAACATGTAGACCCACAGTACTTACATAAATCTATGCCAAATATATTTTGTTATAGATAAAGAAAGAGAAGAGGTTAAGAGGTAAAGAAACATTGATGAGAAAGGAGGAAAGGACAAAAATAAACCAACAATATGTAGCATCATATGGACGAGCTGCATATAAAGGCCACTACTGGATTAGTTTTTCAGCAATGCTATGATGTCCGTATATATTTATTTTTCAGTTTTTACATTAGAACAACCAGAAACACAGAAAGTGGTTTCTTGGCTGCTATCCTTTCACAAAGACCATTCCCAATCAGTTTTTTGGGGGGGCTGTGGAAAGATCAACTTTGCATCCAGATGAAGCTGCCAGATGCTGAGTCAGGTCCTTGCTGGACTTGTTCCGGTGTCTCAAAGAAGAAACTCTGAGAAACTTCTTTTGATTGGTCTTTTTCTTGCACTCCTATTTATGTCCTTCACCTCTCCAGATGCCTCAATAGAAATCACACTCAATATTTGTCACTTTAGCTTAAAGAAGCTTTTCTATATTCTCTTGTAGTATTCTAATAAAGAGACTAATAAATAAATATATATATGGTCATAATAGCACAGCTAAAGGGTTTGGAGTGAGGCTCACCCTCCCAACCAATTGGAGAAGATCAATTATTTCTGCTCGACTTCTACATTTTGTAGAAGAATGTCGCTGATTGTAGCAGAGCAGGGAGAGGAAAGAGCTAGATAGAGCAGAGTGGATTGATTTTGAGCCTTTGTGCCACATGTAGCTTTAAAATTAGACTTTATTCATGCTGAAGAAGCGCTGATGCAACTTTTGCAGAAGAGTGGCCCGCGTGCTCATTAAGACACAAAGCCTGCATGTTCAGGTGCATGTCTGAAAGCATCTTTCTGTCAGCACCTACAGATTCTATTGCAAAGAAGTCACATGAAACAAACCTATCTGTTTAACATAGTGACTGCTGTGAGCAGGGTTTGAACCTGCACGGGGAAACCCCATTGGATTCCAAGTGCAACGCCTTAATCACTCAGCCATCACAGGTTTTCCAACTAGCCCTAAAAGTTCACCTTGTCTTGCCCTACTCCACACTCATTTGAGACGGTATCATTCCAGCTTCCGATTCACTAAACACAACTGATCCAGGTAATCAGCAGTGGGTGGAGCAGGGATAGTTGACAAACAAGCAGGGTGGGGGTTTGAGGACAGGGTACAATTGCATCATGTGGTTGCAGTTTATAAGGAAGTGTATAGTTATTTAGTTTCTGTGTATTTTTCTATGGTGATGTGACGGTGCATGTCAGTGTGTGTATTTGTGAAACTGTGCGAACAGTACTGTATGTGTAATGTGCAAATGTTTATGTGCTCATCAACTCAGTGGATGTGCAGTCAGCAGTTTGCTCTCTCAGCCTACCCACACGCCCACAGTGAACTGATCAAAGCTCCATGTATGGCATTATCAAAGCATACTTCCTGTGAGTTGAAAGATAAAAAAGAATCCGATGGAAGGTTTAGCTTTTTATGTTGACTTAGGAAACTAAAGCACATTTTGCAGATCATGTGTGACAGCCTGTTTGTGGGGCTGAAGCTTACTTCTCAACAATCACAAGTTAGGACATTTTTATCCGACAATTTAAGTAGTGTATAAATTCATAGTGTGACAAGTGTGATTCATTTTAACTGTGTAAAGACTGAAGATTTGCAAAGTGTAAACAAAGCAGGACCTGCTTTCTTTCTTACTATTTTCACACAACTCAAGCTGGTTCTAATTAAGAAGATGTCTGGTTAGGAGTTGTCCTGGGGTCCATATACTGTATGATTGACTAACTTTAAGTACCACAAGAAAGCAAACAGATATATTTAATGGATAGAAGTCACCTTGAGCAGGGTTTGAACTTGCGCGAGGAGACCCCGTAGGAGTTCAAGTCCAACGCCTTAACCACTCAGCCATCACAGCTTTCCCACTTGGGCAAAGCCTACATTTCAACAGGCACATGTTAGGACATTTTAGTGGTCCAGGTTCCTCTCTGGCAGCTCAAGTAAAGCCACAAATTCAGTACAGAGTAGTTTGTTCTGTAGCCAGGAACTCCATAACTAACTTTAGCAGGATTGGTTCAATCCCCGGGTCAGCTTGGTGTCTTTCTGTGTGGAGTTTGCATGTTCTCCCCGTGTCTGCGTGGGTTCTCTCCGGGTACTCCGGCTTCCTCCCACCATCCAAAGACATGCATGTTAGGATAACTGGTGACTCTAAATTATCTGTAGGTGTGAATGTGAGTGTGCATTGTTGTTTGTCTCTACATGTTGGCCCTGTGATAGACTGGCGACCTGTCCAGGGTGAACAACGCCTCTCGCCCAGTGACAGCTGGGATAGGTCACTCCCGCAACCCTTACGAGGACAAGCGGTTAGGAAAATGGATGGATCGAAATTGGAATCTATCTGATAGATAAGACTTAAACCAGCCTGGGTAGTCTGCGTAATAAAGTGTTGTGACCTGTGGTGTCAATTGTAGCTTATGTTCGTGTTAGCGAATCACTGCACAAGAAAAGAAATAGACCACAGGGCCATTTGCATCTTTTTATGAGACATATTCTCGATCAGAACAATCTGAAAAAAACACTACCAAGTGCTGCTTTGTTTATAGTTTGTATATTTGCAGTCCTAGATCTTCTTCTGCTTTCCCTTTTTGAGTGACAAATACAGACTACTGCCACCTACTGGTGTAGTGAGTTATTTCTTAGTGCCAAGTGCTTTTTGCCCCAGACAAAGGAGACGTGAGGCAATGCGACGGTCGGTCCTCTAGTTCTTTGATATCTATTTGATAGTAAACATCAACTATTACAAATATCAGTATTAAAGGAAAATAAATTATTCAAAAAAGTTTTCATATTTCTTTGCCCTTGAGGAAAGACAGTCCACATTATAAGTAAATGAAACCCGCTTGCCATTAATTACGCTTAGCAAATGAGATTATGCACAGCTGTCAGACCACACACACACACTGGACAGCGAGCGGGTGCCTTTCGCTTCCCCCCCGCCATGCCTAATTTCATTATTCTATTAAATAAGGTTCATTAACAGGGGCTGGATGGAGAAACTTCACTTCTAAGGTTTGATAAACACAATCACTGTGGAATATGAAGCAATGAAAGCTTCTTGTTCTCAGTTCTTTAGAGCTCTTTTGTCCCTATTATCTCCTGCTCAGTGCATGAATGAGTCTCTCAGCTTTAAATGACTGTTCTGTGCAGTACTAATTAATATTAGCAGTTGTTCAAATTTCTGCTATCAGTGATCCCTTTACTAGAAAAGATAAGAGTAAGAAATAATAAGAAATGCTGGTTGAAGTTGAAGTATAAGATGGATCTCTGTGTTAGAGAAAGGAGCTGTGATGGCCAAGTGGTTAATCCAGTGTGGTTTTCCTGTGCCGATTCACATCTTGCTCACAGTTTTACTGATTTAACAGTTCTCATGTCCGTACAGCTCCTTCCAAAAGAATATGACAAACAGGATATTGTGTAATCAGACCTTTCCAGATGAACCAAAATCATATCTCATTTTATAGTCTTATAGCCAAATTGCCAAAAAGGACACCTCACACTCCTGTTCATAACCATGCACTGACTTGCAGTCTTCAGTGCCGGTCCCAAAGACAACGCACCCCAAGGAGCCAAACCACTTCAGACCCGTTGCCCTGACTTCACACCTGATGAAGACCACGGAGAGGATCATACTTCACCACCTTCGACCCACTAGTCAGGAGGGATCTAGACCCGCTGCAGTTTGCCTACCAGCTGCACATCGGGGTGGATGACGCTGTCATCTACCTGCTGCATCGGGCCTTCTCTCACCTGGAGAGCGCCAGGAGCACTG
>JAUMHL010000010.1:20336389-20358890 GCA_032362345.1 Sandelia bainsii
ATCATTAGAAAACCATGTGCAGTGATTGTAACACAACTGAAGACATGTATCTTTTCATGAAAAACATGGTCATTCCTGTGTGTGTCCAAACTTCTGACTGGTAGTGTATGTCATCAGTAGAACTAGTGTGGTTAGGATTGAGTGCAATAGACAGGTTACAGAAGCCAGAAATGACTGAAAGTCAAACTCCATATTTCATTAGCACTGAAGAACTTAAGTCAGAGAGACAAACTAAGTAGCCAAGCACCATGTCCTTGCTCAATAGTATTTAAGTTTACCTGTACAATATATGCTCACTGGTGCTGTTGTGATACAGTATTGATCCCCAAAAGAGACATTTATCTGGAAATGTGGCAAACAGTAGATTGGGAAGTTTAGTGCCAAAGGAGTGCAGGCCAGAAAGTAATTCAGTAACCTCAGCACTTGACAATAAAATAATTGGCTTTGATCAGGACATTGATCAGCTTGATTTGTGTCCGTGTGCACAACAGCAATCTGACTTACTGCCGCTTTAATGTGTCAGGAGTTTGAACCCTGACTCTCTTGTTGAAAGATGGCCTGTGAGGCCTGCTGCCACAATTTTATTCTGTAATCCTTGTCAGCTGGTAAAATCAAGTTTTAAGTGTAGGAAAAAGCCTTTTTCCTGAAATTTTAGGTTTTCCTGTTTTTTTTTTTCTTGTCATTGTTTCCAGTTTTGATTAATTGTCTAGATAACATTCCTATACTCCCTTTCCTCTGTCATCAATCTCTACTCCCTATCTCTCTACTCTGCAGCCTAACTTGTACCCGACCGTGGGCCTTCAGACTCCAGGGGAGGTGGTGGATGCAAACTTCGGTCAGCACCCCTTTGTGTTTGACATTGAGGACTACATGCGTGAATGGAGGACAAAGATCCAGGCCCAGATCGATCATTTCCCCATCGGAGAGCGTGAGGGCGAGTGGCAGTCCATGATCCAGAAGTAAGCGGACCGGAAAACAGAATTATTCCAGTTTTAACTTGGGAACAATTTGGTTTGCATAAAATAATAAATGTTGGCAACTGATTTAGTTCCAGTTTTAGTTAGGGATGGGACACAGTTCAACATATGATATAGGGTTTACAATATAATATACTCAAGATTTGATATAATCTTTAATTATAATTAAAGGTTTAATAAGTATGACTGCAAAATATTTGTACATCATTTCTTTTTTTCCCTTTTCTGGCTCTGGTCTAATTAATAACAATAGAAACATCCATATGAGTGGCAACGTGTAAACAAAATTTCTCAAATATGACCTAAAAAAAATAATAAATGTAGAATAAAAACTCAATATAAAGTAGGTTAAAGAAAAATTATATATTTAAAATACAAACATAAATAAATGTGCAACTACTGAATATGCAAACTGATCCAGGTACAGCTCCTGTTCCTCTGCAGCCAGTTTAACGGGTTGTTCAGGCACAAACGGATTCAAACTTCTGGTTACTCAGCATCATAAATGGGAGCTGGCTTTGCAGCGCCTGTGGAGTCAGACTCGAGAAGCAATGTGACAGTTGAGTTTCTACAAGTTTTTATCGGGGCAACCATGGCAGTCGGTGGTAGTTTACAAACCCCAGGGTTGGTGGTTTGCTTCCCGACACTGAACCCCGAACCCCGAACCCTTGGCGACTAAGGAGGCAGCCTGTCCCAAAGAGGAGGAGGAGTTGTTGTTGTTGTTGTTGTTATCTCTCATGTGTAACTCAAACAGTGGCCAAGTTAGTACAATGTTAACTTAGATTACCACCTCCCGGTTCCTCCTCATTTTGTGTGTGGTCACACAGGGCTGAGTAGCACGGACCCATCTGTTGCAAATCCAGTTATACTCAATAACATCTTTTAATTTCCCCAGTCAAAACCATCTCGGACAGATCAGAAAGACTTATGGGAGTGACTGCGCTTCACTTTAGCAGAGCCAGAGGTGGGAAAACAAACTGGGCGCACATTTGCAAAACCAACCATGTAGTTATTAATGTTAAAAAAAACATTCGAAAACCCAAAAACCTCCCTTTTTGTAGCTTGTACAGGTGTGTTTTCAAATGTGTCTGCTGCTGCTGCTTCTTCTATGACAGTCTGGCACCAAGGGTGGTCATGGGGGACTAATTACACTGAGAAGTGCTGCTAACTACTTGGTACATATCGACAGACCAAAGGGTACAAGAATTACATGGCATGTTTGTATTGTGATATGTAGAATTTCCACATATTTTCCAGTCCCTTGTTTTAGTGTAAGTCATATGACAAAAAAAATTTGGTTACAGTTTTTGGGGCCTATTTTCATGTGATTGCAACAGTCTGTGTGGTGTGTGTGCCAAATGCACAAACAGGTCTGTTTTGTCATTAAAATGAAGCAGTGCAAGGTGAATTGTTTGTATTTGAGTGAAAAATGTGTCTTAGACTCTGTGCCCTATGTGTGTCTACACAGGATGTGTTCAGTTTCAGTACAAAGTGTAGGTCAACAGCGCTTAGGAAGTGCTCAGAGGCCAGTACACAATCACTGGAGTTATATGCACAAATACAGGAACATTGATTAAAGCTAAAGGATTGTATCTGTTGTGAGATGTGTGGGACACGCATGACTGGAAAACGTGATTGAAAATGCTGTTTCTGGCATGGACAACAAATAATGCTTAAAATATTTTAAACTTATGACTCTGCAGCTGGTAAACATGTTTAAATATGCATAAAATAAGTAGTGGGTACTGTAGGTGACAGGAAATTACTGCTGGCATGACAACGATCAGGGTCCAGATGGACTACCTCCTCCTCAGAGAGCAGGAGCTGTGATCCAGAAGTAAAAGCTGTTAGACTTGGTTTGTCTTCATGGCTTGGCCTGATGGGATTAGCTCGCCGTTGCTATGATTACTTGTACTGAATGGATTTAATCTCCATTTGGTAGGGATTGGAGTTGAGGGTGGTGAGGAGTGGGGGGTCGCTGGCTTTAGCTGGGAGAGTCCCCTCTTGGCCAGTCTTTGAAAACAGGAAGTTTTCAGACTCAAGTCATATTTCTGGATGGGAAGTGTCATTGTCTTTGTAGGAAACAGTAATGTTATGATCAGTCGGAGAGGACGGGGGCTTCTGATCACACATTTCCCAGCAAACAATGCTAGTAGTGTCATAAAAGCTGATATTATAACTGGCTGTTTGCAAAGATGGGGTTTCATCCTTAAACACTGTCATTTCAGTACTAAAAGCCAAACACACCCAGTGTTAATGTTGAGGAATTTTCAATTTAGTTTTAGTCATTATTTAGTCAGTGGAACTCAGTTTTCATTTTAGTCATAGTTTATGTGGGCAGATGATCAGTGCAGAATTGATTATCTTTGTGCCACTTTGTTTTGCACATCTGACTGGGACAGTATCATCAAACAAGTAATTCTGCAGAGTCCTACTTACAGTATCAACAGCCTGAGGCTTGCGGGAGTTTTAAACTGAGTGATTACACTGATCAGCCAAAGCAGTAATACGACGTGGTGGTTTGATCGTGTGGTTTATTTTTAATGGTAGCTGTGATCGACAGGTGTCAGAACAACAACACACAGTTGATCAGTTACTGAAACCAGAAAAAGTAAATTCTAGCATATTTAGTGCACTGGGGACTGTTGAAGGATAACAAGAAACAGTGGTATTTAGTTATTAATGTAAGACAATATAGTACATTATTGACAGAAACACTAAAATTCATCAAATTTATCTATGATTAATGTCAATTTCTCAGTCCAACACCTTAAAAACATGTTCTAAACTAAATCAACCATGTTCCTGTTCATTATATTTTCTGACAGATGTGTTTTCTTTTTGGCTGATCAGATGTGGGTGACCAGATTTCTCCTTCTGCTCCGTGTAACCAGTGTCTTTTGATTTTTCTTGCCTTGCCAGGATGGTGGCTTCGTATCTGGTGCACCACAGCTATTGTGCCACAGCTGAAGCGTTTGCCAAATCCACCAACCAGGCCGTGCACGAGGAGCTGGCCTCCATTAAAAATCGACAGAGTGAGTCCTCCTGTGTCGTCATGTCCCTAAATGATGCTAATATAGAACTAAAAATAGGTCGTATATGTGAAGTCGCGAAATTATGGGTACATCCCAGTTCATTTATTTGATTGTTCCTTTCCATTCCTCCGTCTTTAAGACCTCAGAACTTTTCTTATATCTGCTCAGGGATGGATCTCTGAGATCTATTGTTTTTGTCATCATTTCTATTTAGTCCCATGTGAGGCTGAAAATCCCTGTGTGTCATATAGAAATATGGTTTGTCTTAAATTAATAAATAATTTCTACATAACTTTATAAAAGAACAAACAAAAAGGCAAAGCTGTGCTGACATTGTTAAATGTACACTGTAATTATTAGACAATGTGTGTGTATATGGGAAAATACGAACTTCAAGTCCCCACCGAACTCTAATTCCACCATCAACTGAAGTGGACACAGCCTCAGGCAGCTGTTCACTTATTCAAAAACTAGAGCTGGGCAGCGATTACAATTTTTAATCGCGATTAATTGCATGATTTTTCTCATGTATTTTCTAATTTCCTGTTGGTATATGAAAAAACGGTGAATGTAACTAACTGTGCAGTAGATAGTGTATACATTTAGCATGGACTTGGGACAGATGTTTTCTTATTACTTGACCCATCTTGGTTGGTGAAGTAGGTTGACCACCTGTTAACTGTTGGTAGAAGCTTTGAGTCAGTGTTACTCAGTCAAAACTGAAAAGAATTGATGGGGTTGTGTCTTTTTACATTGGCTTATAAAATATTTTAGTTTATGAAAATACATAGAAACTGTATTTTTGTAACAGATCACACAAAGGCAGCATCACCATTAAACACACACACACACACACACACATTGCAGCTATTTAACGTGTGCACTGTTGAATTGCAGAGATCCAAAAGCTGGTGTTGTCAGGTAGAATGGGTGAGGCCATCGAGACCACCCAGCAGCTCTACCCCAGCCTCCTGGAGAGGAACCCAGACCTTCTCTTCATGCTCAAGTAAGACCACGGCTGTGTTTCTGTGTTGTTGATTGATGATGATTGATTTAATAACTAGAAGTCTATGTGGAATCTTTGGCTCTAAATTCATACATGTGCTGTGGTAGTGATTAGTATTATTTTATTAACAGTAATAATTTAAAAAGAAATGGAGGTTAAGTTAGTTTTCCCATTTTTGTTTAGTTTGTCTTATTCTCTTTTTTCTGTCTTGTCTTTTCATCTTCCATGCACTTCCTCTCTGTCCTCAGGGTGAGACAGTTCATAGAGATGGTGAATGGGACAGACAGCGAGGTGAGGTGTCTTGGAGGTCGGAGCCCAAAGTCTCAGGACAGTTACCCCGGCTCCCCCCGACCCTTCAGCAGCCCCAGCCACAAAGCCAGCAGCTCCCAGCCCTACCTCACAGGTACAGTCCAGTTGTTATCAAGACATTCACATCTGGAGATTGGAACAGGCCTCAAGTACTGCTCCATTTACATCCAGTGACAAAATGAACTTTTTACAGGCTGAGTTTCTGCAAAATGTGCAGACGTCACTATCTATCAGTCACTAACACATCTGGTTCAGCAGCTGAACAGGCACTGAGTCAGTTTAGGTAGCCATTGATAGCAAAGTTAGTCTTTAATTGCAAGTTATAATAACACAAATACAGCATATGGTATTATAATTCTTATGATTTTAGATGTTTTGGCACCATTTAATTATCATGTTGAACACACAGGTTGTTTTTTTTAATCAGTGCATCACATCAGTTTGAGAGATCTCTGCATTGCTGCTTGGAGAGAGATTAGCAACTTTGTTAAACATAAATAATTCAAACTTTTCATCGTGTTTAGTGTAAGAGGACTCATCAGTAGTAGCAGAGTCTTCTGTAGATTTGGTAACTCGCATGTTAACACTTGTCCATCATTCAATGTGTTGTTTGTTTTAGGGTTTGACAGCAACTGCTGTAATGGAGTGACGTCTAATAAGAGCCACAGCTCCTCCCCTCACAGTCACAAGCCCTGCCCCCCAGGCTCTGGCCCCACCCTCCCAGCGTCTGACATTAGCCTCAATGGGAGCCGCAGTCAACAGCCCATAACCAGGTACTGAGAGTAGACATACTCACACAAACTGCATTTCATTCCTTTTGCTTTTAAAGCTTGACACAACTCAGGGTTTTGTGTCGTGGTTTTCCAGTAGATGCCTGAAGGATTTAATCCTACACGATAGAACTAAACACTATACTGGCGACGTTATTAGATCTTATTGAGCTTTCATTATGAATCCAAAATAATTATGATCACATTCTTCTCTTAACTGACTTTCTGGCAAAGTGTGTGTTCTTTGCAACAGCTATGGAAATGCACGAACCTGACTTTCTGGTACCACCCTGTCCACTGGTCTCTTGCCAGTCATGCACTGAGCTCAGTGTTCTGGTGCTTCATTATGTCTGTAGCACACCAATTTTGTGTGCTTGTGTTTTTCTTCCTCATTCTCGCATTGTCTTCTTCGTTGTGGCAACTGCCTTTGACAAACTTGTATTAGATAAGACTTGACTTCATGACCTGAGGCAACTATGCTTAATGTCGCTCCAGGTACTGCAGCACCCATAGAGCAGGTGTAAAACTTAAACATTGACTTATTTCTCTACCATCGTAAAGTAGATATTTTGAATTGGGTTTACTCCTATGTTAGCAAATATATTTTGGATAAAGAGCACTTCTATCGGAGATGTCGGACTGTTCAAGACAATGATTTTTTGCACTGATGATTCAGTATCAAGTAGGCCCGGGGCCTTAATGCATCGTTTGGCTTCGGGGTAAAATGTACCAGACGCCAGTCACATGTGCTCATGTCGGTATTTGTTAGTTAATCTGACAAATAAATAAATGATAAATTCTGAAATAGAATATTAGAATTATATTGATACAATTAAATGAGTCAGTGAATCAAGTTCAGTAAAAATAGAGACAGATAGCTGAAACAGCCAGTCAGTGGTTCTCAGGACATTTTGCTAGAAAGCTTTTCACACATAAATCTAGCAGTGACAGGATTGATCTTTTTTTCGAGCCGTCACAGATACTGTTTTTCTTTCTTCAGTAATGATGTGGATATGGAGGTTGACCACTTCACCAATGGAGTGACGGAATCATCCTCAAATGGTTTTCTCAATGGCAGCTCTAAACACACCATAGAGCCCGACGACTGTGACGCAGACATGGGTGAGTAGAGTGTGTGTTTATTGGTGACTACCCTGGATTATCAGGCTGTCTATTCTAGCAGGAGTCCTTTCCTAGTTGGCTGTAAGAAACCTGGTATGAGCTGCATGGCCTGTTCTGCTCTGTCTTTTCTCTCTAAGAAGATGGTATTATTCTTTCTACATAAAGTTAAACTCTTTTGAATACTTTGTGGTGAAGCTTATCTGTGTGAGTGCTCTAGCTACATGTAAATGCCTGTACTGTAATTGTATCATCACGTTCGGCGTAAGTTGCATTCCAAACTGGCTCTGGCTCTGCAGAGGTGGAATCAGCTCAGTCCAAGAGGCAGCTGTGCGGCGGGAGCCAGGCGGCCATCGAGAGAATGATCCACTTCGGCAGGGAGCTCCAGAGCATGAGCGAACACCTCCGTCGCGAGTGTGGCAAGAACTCGGCCAACAAGAAGATGCTCAAGGTAAGAAATCACCAAGCTTACTTAATTCATGCTTTGTGATAATGGAGCAGTGAGCTGTGGTGTGACCAGTGTCTGATGTTGTTGCAGGATGCATTCAGCCTGCTGGCCTACTCAGACCCATGGAACAGCCCAGTTGGCTACCAGCTTGACGCCATTCAGAGGGAGCCTGTCTGCTCCACTCTCAACAGTGCAATATTAGGTAGGTCAGCAGTCAGTGTTAAATGAGTTTGGACAGTTTTTTTCCCCCTTTAATAAATAAAATCATCATTTAAAAAAACTGCATTTTGTATTTACTCAGGTTATCTTTGTGTATTAAAATTAGTTTGATCTGAATCATTTAAGTGACAAATATGTAAAAAATTAAAACATCTGAGGCTAAATACTTTTTCACTACACTGTAACAGCTGCACTGAACATTAGCCTGCTCTTTACTGTGCTCTGTCGAAGCCACTGACACGGTGAGTCGTAGCAGTCAGTGTCAGTCAACAGGCTGCACTTCAGATCTTCTGCTGCTCGGCTCATTCTCAGGCTGGAGCTTACAGGTTGTGAAAAGTAATTGGGCCAGATCAGTTAATCTTGTAATGTTGATTAATTTTAGTAGCTGACACTTAAAAAAATCTTGGTGTTTCTGGCTTCTGGCCCAAAAAGAGCTGATCATGGATCCAAACTTAATCTTATGATTGAATTCTTTACAGCTTTTGTTACTTCCAAATAATGAAAGCTGAACATAATGAGATTTAGAGCAGGTTTGACCTGATTCAGATTTGATAAGTGGATTTGATACTGGATTCTTATTTGATAAATATGCATGTGTAGAAAAGAAGACTGTAAAGTGGTTGGATAAAGAGAGATGACGGCACAGAGCGACTCATTACATCCACTGCACAACAGGCTGTGTGAAATCATCTCTTATTTATTTGACCTGAGCTGATGTTGTTCTTCCTCTCCCTCCTCTTTCTCCTCAGAGACTCACAATCTGCCCAAGCAGCCCCCCCTCGCCCAGGCTGTGGGCCAGGCCGCCCAGTGCCTCGCCATCATGGCACGGACTGGCAGTGGCTCCTGCGCCTTTGCCTCTGTGGACGATTACCTGCACTAGCCCCGTCTGTACTTGTGCACACACACACACACACACACACATATACACACACTCTGAGGACTTGTCCAGAAATGATTCTCTCCACCTCCTCCATCAGCGATGTCATAACAGCCGAGGAGAAGCTCCTCTGCACGACAACAAGTAGTATACAGTCAACCATTACTTGCTTAAGGACCAGGAGTCATTTCTGGGAGATCTTTAGAGTGACAACACAAACCACATACATTTAAAACACAAACAAACAAACAACAAATATCATCAATATGAAAACGCCTACACCTTGGTTGGCCTCTCTCACTCCCCCCAACAGCTCTGTGAGGCTGCATCTGCATCGTCTTGACTGACAGTGGGGAAGGAAGCCGGCTAAGAGTGGCCAACTTGACAATACTGCAACAGACGAACTCGGCTGATGTGGATCGTTACCCCACCCCTGTGAACCCGGGGGCATCAAACTGAGACGGATAGACTGGCAAAAGCGCTTGGTCAAGCATTAATCGGAGGAAAAATAATACAACAACAAAAGAAAACAGACCAGTGATCACAATGGCTGACCACCCTTCAGCGTGGTCCCTGTAAACCTGGTTTCCAGACAAATGTACACAAACAAAAACCACACGCAAACAAGCGAACGCTGAGGCGTGCTGATGCTGAAAACAGAATAATAATAAAGAAATCCATCTTTACTGAGTGCTCGAACTCCAGCGAGGCACCGTTACAGACACGTTCACCCTCTGCACCGACCCCCACCCCCCTCCTCCCTCCACTGACTTCAGGACATCGGCGGAGATTTGTGTGACGCATGTGGACTCGGGACTTCGAAGAAGCCAGAGACAACCTACTGTCTTGACTCAACGTTCCCTGTTTTTAATCTTTTATTTTGTTTTTGTTTTTCGTGGGCGGGGTGGGGGGTGGGGTGGGGGGGGGGGGTTACTGGGGAAGTGTGGTCCCCTGGCACTTGTTTTGTTTTTAGTTTTTCCAGGTTTAGGAGGCGTGGTGCAGACGACGATGATTATCATTATAATTGTTGTTATTATTATTATTATTATTATTCTAATTACCATTATATTAATTATTGTTACTTGCATTCACAGTATATTTGTTAAGCGCCAGCAAGAGAAAGTTCCACCAACTTATTATAATAATAATAAAGGTCCCGATTCCACCGATTACCAGTGACGAGTGTGTGTACATGTTAACGTTTGTATATGAATTTAACAAAATGGAGTTATATGATTATAGTGAGATATTTAGTTATCAAATGGAAGGAGTCCTTTAAAGCTTCGTACTGAAATCAGTGATCCCTGAATGTTTTTACCACTGCGGCTTCACTAAATTGCTCAATCATTGGAAAGAAGCTTCTGGACAAAGTCCTTTGTAGGAACCCTGCGACCTGTGACCCCAGCCGCACAGCAGGTTAGATGCACAGTCTAATCCTGAGCTCACAGAGACTCAGGAGCCAAAGTGTCCGCAGACGGACCCTGGACCTCGATTACAGGTCGGACACAGAAAAACTGAGCTGCTTCGAACTCAGATTTGATTTGATTTAAAGTCAAACTGAAATTTGGATTCTTCTTGTGTAATGAAAAAATAATACTGCAGCTGATGTTATTTTTCAAACTATTTTTGAACATATTTCTGGAAACGCACTCAAAGTCTGAGTGAGTGCACATTTCCTGTCTTTTGATTTGTCTTTAACTGATGGTACTAATGAAAATATCACTGCAGTAACTATAAAATCTCTAAAGGTTTTACTTTTTCAGCAACTCTGAACAATTGAAGCTATGTGAAAATAGAAGTCAGCAAGATTAGTTTGTCTGCTGTGCCCACTTTAACGCTGACTCCCACTAGATTTTTATGTATTGTAATACTTGATGAATTGTGCACACTCCACAGTTCATTGTGCAGAAAACAGAGGATTGTGGATTGTACTAGTTGTTCTCTAAGGTCATGTTATGGTGATGATAAAGGACCATGTGTAAAGTAGTCGTTGCACAAATCACAGATGGAATCAGATTTGAGTGTTTGTGCTCGACGCGGCTTCAGTCGGATGCATCAGTTGTGTTTACAGCAACAAAGATTTCATCACTGCTGTCAGCTGCTGTTTCTGACTGCAGAACTCAGAAGCTGGAAGAATGTGTTCCATCCGGTAACTGAGCTGTTTGTCACCAGTCTTGGCTTGAACTGTATTCATTGCCTGCTGACAGATATAAAACTAATCATATCACCAGAACCAAAAAATTCACACTAAAGTAAGAGGTGGTGTCAGTGCAGAGGAGTGAAGCTCTGACCCACGTCAAAACAAACTGTGTTTTTGTAAAACTTTTCATTTCAGTTTGACTTTAAATTAGGTTATTAAAAGTTTGTTTTGTTTCCTCAGCCGCTGGTTTATCTTCAGTCATCCTGCAGTCTGCTGCGCTCCCTGGTAGCATTTTGCGGCGTAGTTATTTTCTAAAGCTGCTGCTTAAATGGCGCTGAGGTATGAAAAGTCGTCCCATCTCCAGCCGACCGTGTCTCCCCCCGCTTCCTCCTCCTACTAGGTTTCCGTTTTGTTACCTCATCGTTCTCTGGCCTCTTAGTGCTCAAAGCATCAGTGTGGAAGCAACAGAAATCACATCCAGTATTGTCGACTGCACTGTGGCTACTACATTTACGAAATTAAGAACCAAATACGTTGGGTAGACGAGGCTTTTGCAAGACACAAGCATCTTCTCCTCTAGTTTCCCCAGGGGTCTGAAGATGACTTTTCTCCTCACGGTGGAACCGAGCTTTTCTGTATCTTTGTTTTATTTGTTTTTTTCCCCCAAGTCACGTGCAGTCAGGGCATCGTTTAGAAAACTTCTTAGGCAAAGTGTCTGTTGTCTCTTTCTGAGTAAGGTCTGAAACCTATGCATGCCATAGTAAAGTTGGTGGTAAGACCAAGTTAGATGTCTCTTATTTTATTCGTTTTATTTCTCCTTCTTTTAGCCAGTTCTCAGTGTATAAGGAAGATGTCAACCAGTAAGTTGTCCACTGCTGACTGTGTGTGTCCATTTGGAGAAAAAAAAATGTGCAATTTGTGTGAGGGTGAAAAGATTTATATTAAAAATGACAACTGATGATGATGACAGCACTTGTGTGGATGCTACATGACGCCATGCTGCAATTTGTTTGTACTTCTTGATAACACACGACTGATAATACTGATCAGACTTTTTAATGTTCAACAAACAGTTCAGGATAACTTAATTAACTTAAAGAGTCATGCAGTGTTTCCCAACCTGTGGCATTGGACTCCTTCAAAGGATCAAATAATGTTAGTGGCATAGAAAAAGATGAAAAACAGTTCTCTAATCTTTGCTTTTATTGTGAAATGTTGGACCGTTTTCCTGTTTTAACTTCACTGTCTTGGCACTTGATGCTCACAGTTCATAGATGGACACTAGGTTTCCATCCAGACGTTGCCCAAATTACAACTGAATTAAGACAAATTGGGCAAAAAGTGCAAATTAATTTTAAATTGAGTTTACTTAGATGTGGAGCTAATTTTCCGGTCTGGTGCCGTTAAGAGACGAGTTTGAATGCCAGGTGCCCCTGTAAACACTTAATGAGACTTAACTTGCTGTAACCCTCCTGTTCATCGTGGGATCTAATAGATTCCTCCAAAAGATGCTTCCCCCGTGTGATCGGGGCCAAAATACACAGATCTCCATCTGTGCAAAAATGTGTTAAGCATTTTATCTGAGCACAACCTCAGATTTGATTTCAACCTTCAAAATTACTCATTAAGTGAATATCTTCTAAATTTACAGCGGTGTTACTTTCCTTCCACACAAGTCAACAGAGAAACACAAAGAGGGATTGTTGTACTAAAAAAAACAGGAAGATATCCACTTGATTTAATAAACTCAGACTGCTTAAGCCTCAGTTTAATTTTTCTGCAGGTTTCAATAACTCAGACTTAAGACCTTTTTAGACCACTTTGCAGTTTAGGACATATTTTATATCCACAAAAAAAGAAAGATATGAAGAAAAATTAAAGTTGAGTAACATCAGTTGAGTGGCAGCTTAATTCATGTTCACCACAAGCAGCTACAACCTGAAACAGATCAGACTGATGATAAAGATGCTCTGTAGACAGTAAAATTAAATGTACTGTACACAGGTTACATAGCACCAGAAGATATGAAATGCTAAGTAAACATTTACCAATACATCACTAAATGTGTTAATAAGCAGGACTACTTTCTTGAGAGTAAAAAAAATCCCAAGAACAATTAAATTAATGCTACGTTAAGACTTTTTAATGGTTTCAAACCTATTGAATTTCTGACTTAAGAAACCACAGAAACCTTGTTTTAGCTTCGATACACATTTAAATACATTTTTGCACAGAACAATGACTCCACCACTTCCATCCACTTGAAAAACTGTGCACTTGTCCTTTAAACTACCTTCCATTTACGTTTCTTGCATTTGGGTAAACCACCTGGTCTCAGTCATAAAACTCATTTTGGTGGATGGGGAAAAAGTTAGGAATGACTTAATCATCAGTTTTGTGTCTATTGATTAATCAGTTCAGTACTAAAACTAAATTATACCCCCATTATTCCAGCAGGTACAATGAAGTGAACAAAAACTACTATAATATCACACATGGTCACTAAATTAACTGTTTCTATAGTGAAAAGGTTATTTACCAGAGACCACAGTGAAAATTCTTGTTTTTGATGTAGCTAAAACAAACTCAAGTGTTTATCACACATGTATCTCAGTCTTTAGAAGATGTAGCTCGAGTGAAGAATGAACGTTTAACACACTGATTTTTCAATGATCTTTTTCTCTTTCACTGCCTCAGTCCTGAATTAACTGGTAAAATGAATATACTTTTGGCAGAAGTTGAGAAAGTCTTCGTACCATGCAGCACTCTCCTGTGGCTGTGTGTTCACAGGTTTTTATTTTTGTATGTAAAGTTGGATATAACAGCAAGAAAACAGTATTAGTCATTTTACAGAAAACAAAGCAGGTAATTTTTTAACTCTGAGTGTAAAACCTAAACTTCTCCAGGTTCTGCTCTGCTCCACAGCAGGATGTGAAAATGTCCCAGTTCATAAAGACAAAACCTCACAGGGTTTTTACAGTGAGGTTATCAGAACCAAACAGAACATTTATGGGTTAAGCAGCTCCAACTCTGTCTCTCAGTCTGTTAGGGGACTCTTATTTTGGTGGGATTCCACTCCCACTGTGCTGGCGATGAACTGAGACTGAAGCTGCTGCTCCACACAGTAAGTCAATACACTTTGTTGTCCCGACCCACAACTTAAAGAACGTCTTCTCCACGTTTCTGATGGTCGGCCACAACTGGTCTCCATTTAAATCAGAGAAGGTCTGTGGTCCCGGGTCAGCAGGACGGAATCTGCTGCTTGTGGATCCACCTCTTCTTCAGCTTCTCTGCTTTGGCTTTTTCCTTTGAGGCTGGATGATTACACAGAAACATAATGTCAACACTGAATTAGCAGGAACTTTTTGTCTTAATTCCACTGGACTTACCCCAGTCTTTCTTGACAAACTGCACCGCTGCACTTTTATTCCTCCCCTTCTTGTTCTGGAGGGAGAGCAGCTCGTTATCTGAAAGCAGAGGGACGTAAAGTGTTAACACATTTGGAAGGACGGCGAGCTGAAAGCTGAAAGTCAGACCGACAGAGTGCGAGTGTTGCCGTCACATCCACAGCAGGAATCCCAGGAGAAGAGACACCGCGGCGGGACGAGGTGGGACGTCACTGTAGCAAAGCTCAAATTGAGGCAGATCACGGTCATTACAGACTTCTGCCACAGAGTGTAGCTTGCACTTGTCTTATTTTCAAAAACTCCCATGAAAAGACAAAACCCCACAAAGGACTAATCTGTCTCTCCAACACTGCTGAGCAACATTCAAACAGAAGGAAACTGCATTTGTTAGGGACTATTCTCAGCAGCAGATGAATCCCCATGTGGTATCTAGTGAGTATTTTCAGCAGTGTGTGTAATTGAGCCAAAATACACTAGTGTGTGTTAGAACTTGAATTGTTTAGCTGTGCACATGGGATTTTGTAGAAGCAGAATGTTACCAGACGTGTCCCTAACAAAACAACCATCCTCAAATGTTTTATGACCATTAAATAAACTATGTCCTTAGACATCAAAGGTTTGTTGCTGACTAGTAAAATGTGACTTTTCATTCATTTAGACATGAGAACTGTGAAACACAACAGATTTATAAAAATGTGATTTACATTAGTTTGTAACTTTGGGACCTGCTGAAAGTAAAAATATTTCACTCTCTCCAACTCATACAGAATAAAAACTATTTATCAAACTTCTATTGACTGAAATAAAATGCTCAAACGTCTAAGAGCTGCCTACAGGATCCACCGCTTTTTCATTTTTAACATTTATCAGTGTGCAATCGATTCCACATATCTGAGCTGCGCTGTGAACTCTGCCTTCTTACTTGTGGTCCTGCAGCTCCCTGGTCCGTAGAGCCTGGACCGGATGAAGTCCTCGGCTGCCTGCTGCTGGTACGACGCAGATGCTCGCTCCTTCACCGTCATCACAGTGTAGTTTCCCTTCAGACTGAAACACGGGAACATTGGCCTGTTTTATGCTCTGAATGAACAGAATGTGTGAAGTTGTCCGTTACGGTTCTTTTTTCTTTATCTTTCTCTTTAAGCAGCTGATGTACGTCTGAAACGATTACATTTAGCTACTGACAAAAACGATGCTTTTACATACTTCCGTGAATGTGCCTGTTTCCCACTCCTCTTCTTTTTCTTCTTTTTCTCATCCTCCTCTTCCTCCTCCTGCTGCTCCTCTTCAGCTTTGTGAGAATTGGGAGAGAACGTTTGTTTTACTGATCTGTGCATCTGGACAAAAGAATCAGCTCAATGTTTAAAAAGGACGAGAAGCTTTTACCTTCATCTTCAGACTGTTTCTGCTTCCTGGACAAAAAAAAAAAAAGAAAAACATGTTAAAATGTTGACTGAGCAGAGACGGAGGAAAAACCTGACAGCTACAAAAACTGTGTGTCCAGTAAATTTACTTTGAAGAAGCAGAGTCGATTTCCTCCAACACGTCAGCCGGTAAGAGTTTTCTTTTCTGTGAGCACAGGAAAACCACACAAATGATTTTTTAAGGGGAAACATTGACATTTATTTATTCATCTCTGCAGCATACTGCACCAAACTGAGACTCGGATGTAAAAACTTTACCAGAATACATTTGAATGTCTTTTTGATCACAACATGCACACAGACCTTCTGTTCCTGGAACAGCTCCTGTCTCTTCCTCCTCTTCTCTTTCAGCAGCTCTTTCTCCCTACAAACACGAAAATGCAAAAACGTGAATTACTGTCTAAAACAGCAGCTGTAGTTTCATATTCGTTAGTTGTGACAGCTGACAAGTGACATGTGTGGACATACCACCTCACCAGACTCCGTTAAACAACGCATATATTATGTATTTCGCTCATACCCAAATAGTATTAAGTGTTAAGTCATGAACCACTGCTCAATGCCTGCACCGATATGAAAACCCCACCGAATAAATCAGAATATGTGATCAGAATTACGTTGTGAGGTATTTATTCTGTTCACTAGCACAAAAAGAAATTAAAACTATTTCTTTTTGGATGAAATTCCGCTTAGCGGCCTCTCCGTAGACCGTAATTAGCTAAAGTTAGCTGTGTCGGCTACCTTCTGGCTGTATCCAGCGCCTCTTTCATGCTCCGCAGAGCTTCGGCCTTTGAGTCGCCAAATGTCACCTCTTCGGGCGCCTCATCGTCACTGGACTCGAGCATCAAACTGAAATTTTCCGTCCGTTTTTCGCTATCCGCTGCCTTTGACGGTGAAGTTGTCTTCCCACGTTGTTTCCTCGCCATGTTGGCTAGCTTGTAGACGTCATCACGCTGCGACGCTAGTGGTTGAACAGACAACACAATGTAGAACATGTGTAAAATATGTGGATGAATTTCAAACATATTTACATTTCAAATTACTAATAAGGATGAAAAAATATTTTATATTCAGCTTCTCCACAAAGAGGCCCATTATAAAAATGTTACAGCATCTAAATTTCATTAAAAAATATTGTGATTTATGGTTTGAATAAGTATTGTTCGTCCTCATATCTAATGCTCAATTAACCTGATAGGATGTTTATTTGATTCTTTATTGATCCTCATGAGGACCTTTGTTGTTTGGACAGCTGTACATATATGATAACAGTACAGTTCATGGATGACTCCTCCACCAACTGAGCTACAGTCTGACAAATGCACAAACACGAATTTACTGTGAACTTTACATTATTATTACACCATATTTTAGATTTCAAATACATCTTTCTTTTTTTGTGTGTGAAGTATTTGTTACCTGATTTTATTAGATTTAGTCCATGCTTTTATTTTGAAAGCAACATCCGGAAAGCCCATCAATTTTATTATAAGCAGCCGGTCATCAGCAGGTTCATCCTGCTACCAACAATCAGAACAACAGAACCAGTCGACGGGTCTCCGCTCTCCACACACACCATGCACCGACTGTCGTTTGTGTTTCTGGCCGCTTTCGAGGCGTCTGTTGTCGGCCTCTCCCGGGTGGATGCTTCCCCGGTGGCGGGGCCCTGCGTCGCCCCGCTGCAGTGGGAGGGCAGATGGGTGCTGTACGACCACAGCACCGGGAGGAACCACCGAGCCGCAGTTTCCTATGACGGCCTGAACCAGAGGATCCGAGTCCTGCAGCAGCACAAGAAACACACCCCGTGTCAAAAGTAAGAACCCTCATGTTTTATCTTCAATAATAAACTAAAAAGAAATAAACGTGATCATGTAAAAGTTGCAAAACATAGAACAATAACCCATCTATTATTTTGAAAATATCCAGAAAACGATGTCATCTTTCTAAATCCATTAAATTAAACATAAAGGCACCAAAATACACAGCAGAATACAAAAATGCATTTAAATAAAGCATTACAGATACAGACCGATAACAATACAATGTATTAAAATATAATGCATAGTATATCCAATAAATAACAACAAACTCAGGTTCTCAAAAATAACTTTGGCTTTGTGCATCATTTCTGTTGTTAATAAGATCCTCCACAGCCCTTCATCAAGTTAGTGGTAGTTTTTATACCTGGCAGCCCAGAAATAATCAGTATTAGCTTATAACTTAATCATACAACAAGTACACATCTACACATTTATGTAGGCTTTTCTTATAATATAATCATGATGATAACACCAGTACAATTAAATAAAGCATTATGCACATAACAATATTAAATTTTATCAAAGTGACAATAATGATTTAATGGAACAATTTTCTAATAATTTACCCCTTATTAGTTAAGGGTTTTGTAATTAATTATTCAGTCATGTAATTAATCATATCAATAGTAATATAATTGACTAAAGTTTGATAGATCAACTGTGAGCAACTAATAAAGACACATTTTTAATTGCCTGATTGTGAAAATTGTCTGAGGCTGAGTTTAATTAATAAAACGCTATGAAAAATGTAAAAAAAAATGTGTTCTTCCACAATATGACAACCAGGAAGTTGTTTGTAGAGTTACACACTTTTATTATATGAACAAGTACAGTAATAAATATTAGTAATGGGTTGTTTATTAAGCATTTATTAATGCTAACATAAACCTTTATGACAACACTGTAAGCAAATTAATATAATTATGATTTTATAATAAATACGTTTATACATTTTGCATATATATATTTATTTAACCACACACTTTCAGTAAGACTGTTCCTGTATCTGATACAGGAAGTACACACTTGGTTCTATTATCAGCTGCAGCCAATGTTGCAAAAATAAACTAACACGGAGTCTCTGCCAGGTCTGAAGTCTGGAGTTCAGAAATGTTCTGCAACTGGTAAATAAAGCTTTGGTTTGTTTAGTTTGCAGTGTGGCTTTAGCTCTGCCACAAAGTCCAACACACAGTAACCTGCCAAAATGATGTGAACGGCCCCTATCCTGACCCTCTCAGGTCCAGTGAAGGGAAGTTTTAATGCCCCAGCACACAAAGATATTTCAGAGAAAACTGTTCTCCCTTTTTGTTTATAACTGTAAGTAAAAATACAGTGTTTCTAAGAAAATAAAAAAAAGTTTTCAACTTCTTTTTAAAATCAAAGACTGTGTCAACTAGTTGTAAATCATCAGGAAGTCCATTCCAGAGAATAGGACCCAGACTAAATACCCCTTCCAGAGACCTTAAGCTTATTCTAACCAGAAATAGGAAATTGCTGTGAGAAGGTCTAAGAGGTCTGGATGGGCAGCAGTTTGTGAACAAGTCAGTAATGTACTTGGGGGCCCAAATATGTTAGAACTGATCCTGAAATATACGTGAAGCCTGTGCTGAGATTTTTAATACTGTAGATATGTGTTCATATTTATCTGAATAAGAACTCTGGCTGCATATCACACATACAACTGACCGGATTAACTAATGGAGTTAAGTCATCAGGAGTCAATAAAACATACAGTATAACTGCAGATTATTTGGATATGAATATTAAAAAGCATTACCTCTTAATGATTCTCCCTAATAGCAGCATATACAAAATAAACAATAAAGGTCCCAAAATTGATCCTTGTGGGACTCCTGAATACACCTGACTTCAGATTAGGTATTGTTATTAACTCAATAAAGCAGCATAGTGAAAAATACCAAAACATTCAGATCAATAAATATGTGCATTAGCTGCATTTGTCTTGCATGTAAGCTTGGAAACAGATAATACAGCCCCACTTCACAGATGAATAAACCCGTTTTAAAAGCCACATGCACTAAACCAGCTGCTTCTCCTTAGCACAGGTAAGAAAACTGATTGACTAGGTTGACCTGGTTATTTTTCCACATGCCGTTGCAATTCAATGTCCATGATATTTTTATTTATTGGAATGTCATGATTATGGTTATGTGTGAAAAAAGTATATATTTATTTTTCCTCATTATCGTTTTGTCTTTTTATGTGTATTTTTCAGTGTTTTGGGTATAAAATGTACAACTTCATTAAATTTTAAAGCACAGTACCAGATGTTCTGTTTTTCCCTTTGTTCTGTTGAACATAAGTGACCAATAAAATTAATTAATGCAGGTATGAATACATTTTCATAATAAAGGTGTTACATGTTTTGCAGTCGAAGACTCACCACTCATCTTCATGTAATACTTCTTTTTCTTCAGATTTTTTGAGTACATCTACTTGTACCAGAGCATGGTGATGTTTCAGATTGACCAGAAGACCAAGGACTGCTCAAAGATCGCTCTAACAGAGTCCTGGGATCCCTTCGACATCCCTGACAACTCCACCTTCGAGGACCAGTACTTCATCGGAGGTCCTGGGGACAACGTGGAGGTTCAGGAATGGTCAGACAGGAAACCTGCACGTAAACGTGAGTCTGGTTTTTAAACCCAACACCTTTGCACAGTGGTACATTTTCTATCCTAAAATACAGAGAAGCCTGGACAAAGGCCAAAAATACCACAGTAGCACATCAGTCCATTAGTTTACATATTACTAAAGTCTAGAGCTGAAATGATTTGTTGGTGATTGTTTAAGTTGTTTGCAAACCATAAATATAAAAAAAAATACAATGTGTACATTGCAGTACATTTAATACCTTTAGGTTTTGGATTTTTGGTTCTGCTTCACAATAACATTCCAGCAAAGTAAATTTTTCTGAAAACTGTTGGTGTAAATAAGAATTTTCTCTCTGAGTCGCCACAACGTCTGCTCGTCTCTCTACCAGATGAGACCTGGGTGGGCGTTTACACCCTGAAGGACTGCTACCCAGTGCAGGAGACCTACACAAGGAATAGCAGCGTTACCACCTCCACACGCTTCTTCAACCTCCAGCTGGGCATCAGCGATCCCAACGTCTTCACCCCACCGAGCACCTGCCAGTCAGCTCGGCCTGAGAGGATGGCCAAGTCCGACTGCTGAGAACTCCCCAGGACTGTAGCCCTCACCTTTGACCTTAGGGTCTGAGTCCAAAATCATTCTTTCACTACTCCCCATAGATAAACAATAGTTTATATTGAGCTGTAAATCATTATGCATCATTACTTGCAGGTGCAGCGTGGACTGAATGTTAAATGTTGCGTCCTTAAAAACCCAGCAAGTTGCATTATGAGATTATTAGCTGAAAGTACGTCTTCCTTCCATTGCAAGACTTGTTTGGGCACCGTATTGTAGCCTACGGATACTCAAATAAAAATATAGTCCTCTACGGTACTGAGGGAGTGATTTTGGACACAGCCTTTGTCTAGCATTTTTAATAGAACTGTTTAAGTTGCTACTAATTTCTTTCCTGCTGATGTGTGCTATCAGCAACCTAACAAGCTAGCTCATAGATAATAAGACCAACGATAAAAGCCGTGCTAAAACATGACTTTTAATGTCTTGCAACCAACTAGTAATGCTCATCTCTAAGCTGCTGTGCTGTGCTACCTTACAGCTGGGTTTCAGTGAATACATGCTAACAAGAGTTTGCTAATTTCTGACAGGTAGTTATAATATTAAGTCACAATCACAGCTGTTCTGGTTTTTACTTTATTTGAAACCGAGACAGGTCTCCGAGTCACAAAGAATTATGCATGAAGCAGGAGGTAGAAGCTCATTTCCACAATATTATGAAAACTTATATATTTTTTCCTATTTTATCAATAAAGCAACACACTGGTAACTGTTCTTTTTTTTTTTTTTTTTTTTTTACTGTACCCGGATTTTAAAAAATATTTTACCACACCCTGCGCACTCATAGACATCTGTTGGCTTTGGCTGGCAAACATGAAAAGTGCAATTACAGTGAGAAACGACACAGATCTACCTCACCCAGACTGCATGATGTTTTTCACATAAATAAATGAAATCATCATTTACAAACTGCATTTTATAATTACTCTGATTATTTTGGTGCAATATTAAATTTTCTTTGATCTGAATCATTTAAATGTGACAAATTTGCAAAAAATAAAAAATCAGGAAGGGGGCAAATTTCTTTTTTACTGCAGCTCAGATTCCAACAGAAAACTAAGGTGAGAGGAAGAGGAAGCTAAAGCAGGGGATCACTGAGCTGAAGAGGTAAGACGCTGAGCTGGAGCCACTGTCACACACAGAGGATCACATCGCACTGAGGTTCAATAGTGGTCTTCCAGACATTTTATACAACAGCACAATAAAACCAAACATAATTAGATTGTTCGCACATACCACACAGATATTGTGTTACATGTAGTGGAAACAATAGAATAGAACAGAAAAGCTAATTTTAAAAACTGAGATCAAACACCCCGTCACTCAAATGCACACTTCTGCAGAGACTGATCTGCATGTTACAACTTTAACCTGACTGACATCCTTCTTGAAGAGATTCAATAAGGATGTAACTTTTAATTGTTGGTAACTGCACAGATTACGTCCTTGATGTCAAGTCATACTTGACATACTACATAACATGGGGGGAAACTTTATCTGCACTTCAGCTAGAAAAGTAGACAGTCCTGAGGAGTACATATAATTATTTCATTCCACTCCTATTTCTGGAATGAATCAGAACCTGATATCCCTCCCTCTTCTTCCTGGTCTCAAAAGTAGCAAGCTCCAATTTGTCCATATACTCCCTTGTTCCCTCCCCTTCAGATCTACAGTTTGAGGATGGGTGTAACCAACATGTGGTGAAGTGTAAGAGCTGACAGA
>JAUMHL010000010.1:20375262-20386499 GCA_032362345.1 Sandelia bainsii
CAGACAGACAGACAGACAGACAGACAGACAGACAGATAGATAGATAGATAGATAGATAGATAGATAGATAGATAGATGTGATGTGACTCTGATACAGGATAAAACACCACAAATCACACGTCAGCTTCTAGCAGTGAATTAATAAATGGGTCTTAGGTGCGCCGTATGCTACCAAATGGAGTGTGCCACACATCAGCATGACCATCATGTCCTGAGGCCTGATCGCTGGATGGTGTCCTGTATGCTCGCCTGTAGCATCTAAACAACTTCATTATGCCGCTAAGCCTCTGAGAATTGTCCTCAGCGTCTTTATGAATACAAGAAGATTTGTCTCCCAACATCGACTCCACAGAGCTGAAGGGGGTGACTGAACATGCTGATGTAGAACTCACTCAGATATGCAAAGGAATATTAGAAAGATAGACATGCAAATACTTTATTAAATCCTGGGGGTGATTTCATGAGAGAATCCACACACAGGTGGAGGAAACAGCAACATTTTAGATGAGAAAAAGGATTTTGCTTTGAACAAAAAGGTGTTTTTACACTGCTATAGCCTGACAGAAGCCTGAAAGCCTGAGCTTCCCTCTTCTTCTTCGTGCAGCAGATGATTTTTGTCACAGCCCCTCCAACTGATCATTTAGCATCATCCCTCCCTTCAATATAAACTGTCTGTCAGCCGGCGTGACGCATTAATGAACATTATTACAGCACATTAGGGATGAAGAAGGAGCGGCAGCACACCAAGGAGATTGAGGTGGAGCGAGAAGGCGGTGTGAAGAGCATAATAATCTGACAGATAATTGTTTAACACACTCATTACACACGACCTTGTGCCACTGTCATCCAGAAAACGTTGAGCACAGACTTTAACTCCAAAAAAAAACAACCCTGCTGCATGCTCCTGCAAATTGAGCATCAAAAAAGTGCAACATTTAAGAAAGATAGTTAGAGACACTGATGTCACGAAGATACTAAGCTAGTTCCAAACATATTTGGTTGAATGTACTCCATGAAGCTGTCTTCAGTTCTTGGTTGTTTTGTGGGCATTTTGCCTTCAAGAAAAACTAAATAAAAGTGTGAGACGTCAAATGTTTTATTAAAAGGCTCGTTTCTACCACAGGAATGTTTTCTTGGGACCAGGAACCTTTAGAAGAAGGTAGCGCCTCTACCTCCACTGGAGGACCAAGGCCTAAATTTAGTTCTAGGCCCTTAGTTCTACTCCTAGAAATGTCCATGGTTAAGGGTTATTACTTTATGAAGGTCCAGGAACTATTTTGTCAGAGTCTGCAGCTGACACGTGCAGCATTTTAAATGCCTAACATTTTTATAAACCAGCTGCACACGAAAAAGACAGTATCACTTTTGTAAGCAGGCTAATTTGATTATTATTCCTGTGGTTCCAGCCCTGCTGTGGACATGCAAATCACAATTCCTTCAGACTTTTACCCCAGGAAAGGTTCCTGGGACAGAGAAGTACTAGGAACTCTGGTGGAGACAGGCCGGCTGCTTTCTTCTGAGGGTAGTACTTGGTACTCTTGCATGCTTTGTGGAAACTGGATTAGTTGTCTCCACAGCACAGGCTGGAAGACCAAACATTACCACACCATTAGAAGATCAATACATCAGACTCTGTTCCCTGAAAAGCAATTTCATCACAGATAAAGAATTTGATAAATAAAGGACACAAAAGTACAGTCAAAAGAAGGCTCTCAAGCAGTGGTCGCAGAAGACAGGAAGTGTAGCACCTGCCCAGTGAAGTTATGTTTGTATGTCTGTCTGTGAATTCTGGACACATTGAGAATACTGAATCAAAACAGTAAATATGTGATTAAATAAATAGTTTGAATAATAAAATATTCTGCCGTTCTTATTCACCGTTTTGTCAAGATTGATACGACTTGTCTAAGTTATGATGCAGCAGATGTGTTAAAGTTAAGGTTACGAATGGTTCCAGTGACACTATAACCCCATTAAACTGGATGTGTTAGTGACACGCTCTAACATTAGCCTAAACATATCGTGTGAAATTAAAACAGCTTTATTCCTCAAGTCATTAAAGCAGCACAGAACAAGACATCCAAATCTTTTTGATGTTGTTTTGATGATCATGTCTTAGGGTGCAATAAGCAGGTTAAACTTTAGACGATGAGTGGAAGTCTAGTTCACCCACCAGTCACATAGAATTTAGCAAACATGAATTATTTACAGCTAATACTGGGCTCATTTCAGATTGTCAAATATTTCATCTGCTTCCTCCAAGCTGCGGCAAGAGACTGATGGACCGAGCAGTTTTATCTTCCTTAAAAATCCAGCAGTTAAGTTAAAGACAAGAACATTTAGCTCGGGACATATATGAATACTAGTTTACATATTAACTGTGAGTTATCGAGTCAAAACAATCTCTGAGCCTCCTCTTATTAAATCTCTACAGGCGTGTTTTGTTTTGATGCTCCTCCTGGTATTTTGTGGATTCTTGCTGCACATGGAAACTAACTTTAACTTCCTGTTGTCTGCCAAAAGAATGACAGTCGTCTAAAAATATAATTAGGCATATTTTGACAACTAGAGCTGTGACACCTCTTCCTCTGCAGGCTGAAGTTTAGAGAGAGAAAAATCTCGGCCATTATTGACAGACCGTCAGAGAGTTTTTGGCAAGTCCACCGCTAAAAATCCGTCCTCGTGGTCCAGGCAAATGTCACAGCTGCTGGCGCATCTCTGCAGACTTTGTTTAAAAGTTTTCTGCAGCTGTTGTAGGAGGAAAATAAGACAGCAGAAGTCTCATTGTCCTCTGGTTTAAATATACTCTACCAGTCAAAAGTTTGGACACACATAGGAATCACCATGTTGTTCATGAAAAGATACACGTCTTCAGCTGTGTTACCATCATTAAAACATGATTTTCTAATGATCACTTATCCTTTGAAAGTTAATAAGCTTGCATTAGCAAACACAAAGTGCATGTACGTATGCATCAAACGTATGTTTGCTGATGATAGGCCTCTGTATCTTTATGAAAACATTTAAAAACAGCTTAAAAAACTACAATAAGCTACAATAGTCATTTGCAATGTTAATAATGTCTACACTGTATTTCTGATCAATGGGATGTTATAAAATCTGCTTTTCTTCCACAAACATGGTCATTTCCATGTGTGTCCAAACTTCTGACTGGTAGTGTAGGTTTTACAGAATGCAGTATGCAGTAGACTTCATGTAAAGTGTAGGAACATTAACAGTTAATAACAGAAATAGATTTTTTTGACAAAATTATGGTCTCATTCTATCTGACATATTGGAAACATTGATTAAGAATGGTCATGATAAACCTTTTTTTTCCAGTTATCTTTTCCAGGAAAAGCCCTTAAATAAAAGTTATTTAAAAAGAAAAGTTCTATTATTCTATTATTAATCTGAAAACATCAGCACCTGCAGATTTTCTACAGATACATACAGGTACAGCTTGATGTGACAGATGTGGGAACAGATTAAATTAAAGAGAAATGCAACAAGAAATGCAGCTTGTGTGAAATGTTTTGCACTTTGCTGCTAGCCGAAACCTCCATCACCTCCATCAGATCCAGGCTCAGGGTGAAGCTGCAGCAGAGGGTGTGATGCAGTCACAACTGACTCAAAATGTAACTCAGAGACTTGACAGTTATTAGTTAGTATTATTATTATTTGACATACAAAAGATGAATATTATGCATCCTCCTCAACCCTCTCAACACTCTGTCCCTTTACTTTTCTGCAGTTCTTCGCTGAGTCGATCTTCCACCTGGTGAGAGAGAAATACACAGAACTGACACACAGTTGTTTTTCTGCCTCGCACGCCCGTCACAAGGTCCTGGCGGGGATCGTAATGTCCAGAGGTGAGTGGTGGAGACATGGCGGTCGAAACTCACTGTTACAACCCTTTACACAGTGTGATTTTGTGCACTTCACTTATAGTGGTCGTGAGGCACATATTCTAAAATTATAACCAGCTCTCCATGAAATCAGCATAAAAACACACAGTTATAGTTTTTACAATGACAGAATCAAATGAGAACGTGAAAGGTGTGACTACTGTGCTCGCAATAAGGAGGTTTATAGTGAGTTTCAGCTCATTGCTGAGTGTCCGGACAACATCTTTACTGTCTTGGTTCACTCTCACCCCTCTCACAGCATCATGTTTTGCTACTTGTATAAACTCAAAATTCAAAGCAGCCAGAATAGTGGAGAAGCATCCGAGTACCTCTTACATCGAAATGTATCACTGCAACTCAAACGAGCGATTGCCTCAGATTACCCTGCAGATCCAGGGGGGAGACTGTCATCCTTACCATCCTGTGGATCTTTGATGAGGCCAGATTGCAACACAACATCCGACCTTCTTTTTTTTTTCTGAGGCGATGGAGTGATTCTTCAGTTATACACTTTTCATTAGCCCGTCTCAGCCTGTTAACATTCAGATTGTGACGAGAAAGAGCAAAGAGGCATGAGGCAGATGAGGCATCTTGTTTGAACTGTGTGGAGTTTAAAATGTTTTGTTCCTTCAGAGTTAATAATATTTTGCTCAGCATGTCACAGATATCTGCTCTTCTCTCTTCTGCTAATTACCTTGTTTTTCCACCACCTCCTCTCCCTCCAGGGTTCGACCTCACATCAGCCCAGGTTGTGTCTCTGGCCACGGGGACTAAGTGCCTAGACTCAGACGACATGAGCGACCGCGGCTTGACGCTCAGCGACTGCCACGCTGAAGTCGTCAGCAGAAGGGCACTGGTTCGATTCCTGTATGCTCAGCTGGAGCTGCTGCTCTGGTACAAAAATAAAAACTTTTTAAATCAGTTTTCATTAGGATTATGATTGTGAAATATGGTTTTGTTCAGTTTTCACGTGGATTTTGCCAGTGAAATGCAATTTTGTCCAATTTGTGGTTTGATTTTGCCAAATAAATTTTCCACATTTTCAAACAGACGTTTCACTGAAGTTCTGTTTTTGGCCAATTGTGCTCCAGTTTTCAGGAGCATTATGTGTGTGTGAAATATTATCTTGCACAGTATTTTGTCCTTAAAATGTTAGTTTTGTCCAAATATTGGTTCATCTGTTATTATGCAACAACAAAGAATCATAATGACCTTGTCACTGGTTATTATCTTATACTATTTTATTCTGTCTTGTGTTGTTTTTCTTTATTTATTTTTGTATTTTATTGTCTGAAGTAAGTCAGCAGATGGTGAGGAACCATCGATCTTCGTACCAAACAAAGGCGGTGACGGTTTCCGGCTGCGGGACGACGTCTTCTTCCACATGTTCGTCAGCTCGTCGCCGTGTGGAGACGCTCGACTCAACTGTCCCTACGAGACCACTGCAGCTGCATGTGAGAGAAACACATTCAGTGTGAATTCTGTTTGGTATTATTGTGTCTTAAGTCATGACAGAATTCTAGATTTGCACCTTCATAAGTTTGTATTATCAATATGCAGTTGTGGACATTTAACCCCTTTAAGCAGAATGTTACTTTCATCAAATTTCACTTTAAGTACCAAAAATAAATATTTCATATATTAATTTCAGAATAATGCATAAGCGTCACTAAAGTTGCAGCTGATTAAGCTGCTTTTACCTTAACCAATAATAATACATAATAATAATAAAAATAATACATAAAGCGCTTGAATACATAGTTTTAGATACTGTAATAACTTGTAATCACCCTCTTCTGCAGCCTGTTTATCTTCCTGCACTAACCCTGACCTCAAAGAGTTTCATGTATTTTTAACAGGGAAATCCACTACAAAACACATTAATTAATAAATACCAGTTCTTCTGACTCCATTAAGCAGCTTCATTTATGTTTCCTGTTCCCTCACGTGACCGAACAAAATGCCATTGTTCAGCCGATAAACTGACGCCTGGTGCAGAAAAGGCGAAAAGGTAAAACGTCAACAGTGAACATTAGTTTTCAGTTTGATAAAAGAGACGACAAACCACAACAATGAAGCACTAACTGTTTAGCTCAGTTTGCACAGGAGAACGTTATGTTAGAGGAGGGAAGGTATCAAAATCTGTGTGGGTTTAATTCCACTGATGAACCTTTATTCCAAAGTTTCTATGCAAATCACTTTCACAGAACCTACATTAAAACTCGGCAAATTGCTGTAACAGTTACTGTATTTCTACACTACACAATAAAATGATTAAACGTAAATGAGGCTAAACAGTTGTATGCAGCAGATAAATGTGAAAGAAATCACCATTAACCAAAATGCAAATATTCTATAAAAGGGCCCAAGTTATTATTGAACTGTTCGTCTTCAGTGGCGTCACAAAACAGAGAAAAAGAGAGAGATGAGCTACGGTCGGCAACAGAATGGCAACTAGCTGAGGTACAAAAGGAGTAAAGGCTGAGATGGAAACAAGCAGCAGATGTATTTGAGGGAATAAGAGCCAGGTGAATGCTCAAACCTGGCCGACATCTGAAAGGATAGGAGAGAAAAGCAACCAGAAATATAACAGCACATGCACGATCAGGCTGTGTGTGACAGAAAACTGTGTCCCTGCACTGGTAATTGATCTCTTCACCTGATTGGCTGCTCATTAATGAGCTAATTACACCTAATTAAGCATTTTCCTGCCTCTGGCACAGAAAGGTTACGTCCAAATTCTTAATGTCGAGTAAACTTCTGATTGAGTCTTACAGAAACAGTCCTTAAGTACATCACCACTCAAAAATCTGAGACCTGTATGATCATTCAAATATCTGGGATTAAGTTATGAAGTTAAATTCCTGGAATAGACACGAGATGAGAGTTAGAACTTTAAATGTTTTGTCTAATCTGATTCCTCCTCTGTCAGATCCCAGCAGGAGGTTTCACTGTCATCTCCGGGTGAAGGTAAACGGAGGCGAGGGGACGCTGCCGGTCACGGCGCGGAGAGCCAATCAGAAAAGGGAAGGTGTGTCGGCACGTAGACCTTTAGTCGCCATGTCCTGCACTGACAAAATGGCAAAGTGAGTTCAGCTGGTGAACAGCGTTTAATCAGTCCTCAAACATGTGTCCTGATATTTGTAAAGTCAAACACAGAAGCAGTTGCACACAAGTCCTGTTGCATGTACTGTACTTAGGCCAAATACAGGAAAACAGAGCGTCAACACACTCATTTGACTGAAACACCTCAAGATGAAAACAAGCAGGATATAATTTTACATTATATCACATCCACCAAAAGTCTCATCCATAGATCCATCCACCCAAAAAAATCCCATCTCTCATCCAGTTGGTCTGTCTCAGGGCCTCGCTCAGTACAGGCAGCAGAGTAACAGTTTGCTGCCATCTAGACAAAACTTTATTCGTCCCTGAGTGAAAATCTGCACCACTGAAAAACTGTCAAACCACGTTCATAACTCTGCTCAGTTCTTTTCAAGTTGTTTGTCTCAACAGGTGGAGCGTTGTGGGCCTCCAGGGGGCACTCCTGTCCCGCCTAGTGGAGCCAGTTTACGTGCACAGCCTGACAGTGGGGACCCTGAGTCACACAGGTCACCTGGGCAGAGCCATGGCCCGCCGCCTCGCGCAGGTCAAACACCTTCCCTTCCCGTACCGACGGCAGCAGCTGCTGCTTGGCTGTAAGTAGACTCCTAAACTGCCAGATTTACCCACCTCTTTATACATGTGCTGTTGTGAACACTGAGCGTCTGGCAGGTCTGGTTTACTCTGTCATGATGGATTTATGGGGCCATGTGTGATAAACAAAAGAAAGACTGAGCAATTTGCATGAGCAGTGATGTACAGTTGATCATTTTAATTATGTAAGTATGTACTATCTACACAGGTCTGAGCAGCAGCGAGGTTCGACCAACAGGGCAGGCCCCAAACATCAGTGTGAACTGGAGCTGTGGGGACGGAGGCCTGGAGGAAATCAGCACTTCCACAGGCAGGAGGAAGGACTCGGGTACACCGTCACGGCTCTGCAGGCGCGCCATGTTCGCCCGCTGGCACAGGCTGCAGCAGCAGGTGGGTCAGAGATGCCCGGAGGATGTGACTTTCTCTGCTGCTGCATAAAAAAGGTCCTACATAACACTGCTCTGATTAATTTGTTAAATAAATAAGCTGAGATGCTGGCTACGCTCTACGAACTAATTCATTAGGACAAGGAAGCTTCTGCCACATTTTTATAATATTTTTATAAGCAGTGGCTCAGTTTTCACTGTGAAATTAAAGTATGTATGTCGAGAGAGTTGTGCCGGACTAAATGGCCTTTGTGTAAAAATTTAATGGTGGCAGGCAGACTCATAATTATTTACAGGAACAACTGGGATCACTGTAAGAGAAGCTGCTCTCCGTGTCACATTGCACATCGTACCAGCTTAGTTTAAAACTTGGGTGTTTGTCAGATAGTGGTAAAAAAAAACATTTAAGTAAAGACGGTTAAACCTGAGCGGAGCTGAAGAGCAAACACACAACCCTCTTTAATAAGACTGTTACTGATGCTTTTATTATTTTAAGTATCAAACAACAATAGAGACGAATCTACAGAGAATTATAACTGATTTCCAGCTCACTGCTTAGTACAGTGTCATTTAGCAAATATTCACATTACAGAAGCCTGAAACTGACGCACACAAGAAAGTAACTAAGTACATTAGTACTGTACATGTTGTGCTACTTCATACTTTGACTTCACAACTTTTTGCTCCATTACGTTTATTTGATAACTGTAGTTACTCGTTATTTTCAGAATACAGTCAGAAAACGTCATCAGTTTCATGTGTGACAACTCAGCAGAATGTGAATTAATTTCAATTATTGTTATTAGATTCAAAACATATTATCACTAAACGTTGCTTATAACGTGTTAAAATCAGCTGCGTCTTTACCTGCTGCAGTACTATAGTGATCAACGCAGTAATGTTTCAGTAATTATAGTATATAGAATTCATATTCACTGGTGTAAAATGAGCCATTCTGCATAATGTGAACTTCTATTTATGGCACTTCAAGTTTTTTTTGAGCAAATACTTCTGTACTTTTACTTAGCTAACAAATTGAATGCAGAACTTTTAATGGACTTTTACTACACTGTACTAATGATACTTTTACTTCACTCTGCAGTGAAAAAACGTCTCGTTTTTTGGTGACAGTTTTACATTGGTTTCTTTATGTCTCTGTGGGAGTTTCCCACAGAAAACTTGTTATAAAACATTTGGCAAAAATAATGTTATTATTAAAATGTAGAATTTAAAAGGAAATTCCACCTCAGATGTAAAAAAGGTTGAAATAATAATCCAGATTTTCCACAGGAGGTTTGCTTACCACATGAAAATGCAAATGCAGTATTGTTCACCTAGAAAACTTTCCACTTTCAGCAGATGAAAAGTGTCAAACCTCTGCACAAACATGCATCTTACTGCACAGTGAAGCTCCAGCATTCAAGTTAAGCAACAATAAATAAAGCTAAATATACATTTTAAGAGGAGAGGACTTTATATTTTAGACATGCAGAGATGATTTTCATTTCACTCTGCACTCTGGAGAGGTTTAATCACTTTCTCACTGCTGACATTCTGACTCGTCAAACTCAGGTGTGACCAGCGACATTATTCACGATTTACATGTGTCAGTTCCAGGTTCCTGCTGCTGAATTACCACCGTGTCTTTCTGGGAAACTCAAACAGAGCGGAGCCGTCACCAATGTTATTAGCTACACCTGTTTTTTTCCTGCATTGATGAGTCAAAATGTCTGCTGGGCAAAATTTCCATTTTCATGGGACAGGTGAACGGATGATGGACAAGCACTACGTATAGCTCACAATACAAGTGAGCTAAATAGAAATGGATGAGTGCCACTCACAGAGACCATCACAGAGACCATCCAGAAGCCTACAGACACTTATTTGGGTGCTTCGTTTATTACATGATGGCTATAAATCATGTTTCTGTCTTTCTCCTCAGCTGAATGATCAGGTGTCAAGTGCAGAAGCTCCAGCAGGTTCTTATTCTGGCTCTAAGACGGCTGCTGGACGCTACCAGAGGGCGATGCAGCAGTTCGTCGCTGCCCTGCAGGGTGGAGGTCTGGGAGCGTGGATCAGAAAACCTCCAGAGCTGAGTCACTTTAATGCCAGTGTGTAAAAATTGGGTTAAATACGAAGGGTTGTGATTTGTTGTGAGTGTGTGGACAAGGCACCAAGAATGTGACCCCACACGGACACAGCGGTTGAGAATTTCCCCATTTATATTCGACTTATGATGAGAGAAATGATTGTCAGGTGTCAGCCTGATTCAAGGGACGTTGAACAGAAGACAGACAAGTAAATGATAAGTTGTTATACAAATGAACACAAAGCAACGTGAATCGGATTTAGAAAAACGATGGAGTAGACTTCTTGGTGTGTAATCTTAGCGTAAGTCACCTAAACGTTGCTAACTTCAGTTCTGGAAGCAAATCCTAGCTCGTCTACCTTAAACCTAACTAACGCTTTAACCACTTAGCCAGCTAGCTAGCTCACCGGAGTAACTGGAAATATTTTATATAACTAAGCAATATAGAGTGTTTGAGTGAATTTATTAGTAAGGTTCAAATAAAACTTAAAAGAAACTGTTTGGTGCACAGTTAGAACTGATAAGGCCGCTGAGTTTCTTTATTTCTCTTACTGTGAACAAAACCCATAAAAAGACTGAAACCAGCAAATGAGCCTAGAACCTGATTTTTTCCTGTGACATAGACTTCCACTGAAACTGAAACTGAAAACAACCATCACTTTTTATCTTCTCTGATACGGATTTCCACAAAAAATCTTAGCCGTTGGATCCGTTTTCTCAGTTCATTGTTGGTTCATTGTTTGTTGCCAATAACAAAAATACAGTAAATCACTGATCTTTGTCCTTAAAGCTACGGTAACTCCCATTGAGCTGCAGATAATGGATGATGGATGGATGGGTGGATGATAGAGGGATAGATGGATGATGGATGGATGGATGGATGATAGAGGGATGGATGATGGATGGATGGATGGATGATAAAGGGATAGATGGATGATGGATGGATGGATGGATGATAGAGGGATGGATGGATGATGGATGGATGGATGGATGATAGAGGGATGGATGGATGGATGGATGGATGATAAAGGGATAGATGGATGATGGATGGATGGATGAATGATAGATGGATGGATGGATGGATGGATGGATGGATGGATGATAGAGGGATGGATGATGGATGGATGGATGGATGATAAAGGGATAGATGGATGATGG
>JAUMHL010000010.1:20386599-20414172 GCA_032362345.1 Sandelia bainsii
ATAGATGATGGATGGATGATGATGGATAGATGGATTGATGGATGGATAGATGGATGGATGGATGATGGATGGATGATAGAGGGATGGATGGATGGATGATAGAGGGATAGATGGATGGATGATGGATAGATGGATGATGGATGGATGGATGAATGATAGATGGATGGATGGATGGATGGATGGATGGATGATAAAGGGATAGATGGATGATGGATGGATGGATGATAGAGGGATAGATGGATGGATGATGGATAGATGGATGATGGATGGATGGATGGATGGATGATAGAGGAATAGATGATGGATGGATGATGATGGATAGATGGATTGATGGATGGATAGATGGATGGATGGATGATGGATGGATGATGGATAGATGGATGATGGAGGATGGATGGATGATGGATGGATGATGGATGGATGATGAAACCATAAACACAATCACTCGAGCTACTTAAAACTGGAACTTTACTAACCCTAACCCTGAAAAAAATATTTTAAAAATGCATCAAACCATCTGCTGTGATTAAAAAACTTGACACTGAGCAACAGTCTTAGAATAAAACAGTTTGGTCCTAATTTACAGTAAAGTGAGACACTGTGTGTAGTATTAGATACCCAAAGATAAAACACTGGGACACCCTATTGTGTCTTGTGTTTGACTGTCTTTGACATTATATCACGTCCTTAACTCTGAAGACAGTACTTAGTTCCCACACACGGACAAAACAGAGATTTTTAATGTCACTCCTCATTTTAGTTTGTATTTTGACGTTTTTCCTAAACGACACTATGAGATTACTATGTGTTCTATGTCCTTGAGGCATAGGGGAAACGTCTCAGGACGTTATTAATGTGTTAATAACCCATTTTATGAGATATTCTTACATTAATGCTGTGTTAAAGCACCAACATGATCCTCTCTGAAAACTACTTGTTGATCCTTACAAACTTCACCAATAATAGTTTCCACACTGTGTGACTGTCAGATTTATGTCCCCATAAACCATGGATCAAAATCTGTGTGTGTGGTTTCCTGTGCTACTGAACTAAAACTATTTTATTTTCATTCTTAATGTTTGTTTTTGTTGTCTTTTATAAAGTGTGATGTTTCATTAGTGTCTATTTGTTTCAAGTGTTCGGTTTAAGTTTTTCCACCCTTGTGCATTTTGAGCTGTGTTGTAAAATGCCAGTGTGAGGACATGCTGCCACCTACAGGAAGATTGTGTGCGTTACAAGATTTTACTTAAGAAATGCAGTAATAGTTTTATTTTACCGTTGTTTTTCCTGCAGATTTTACCTATAAAATTATGTTAATGACTGTTATTTTTCTGTAATGTAAATGTAAATGAGCACTTCTACTGAAAGCTACTGGTGTTAGAAGCTATGTAAACTTCTATTATTCAGTATGTAGTCTATATTGGTCATGACTATTTTTATCACTGCAAATAAATTATTTGTGTTAGGTTTTGTGTTTGTGTACCATTTTATCAAATTCAAAGCTTTTTATCCCGTTGATCAGCTACAGTCGCCTCTTAAATTCATGTCCCAGTACTTTGGGACACCGCACACTATCGTGATATTGTTGTTGGACAGCTGCACAAATAAGATGTGTTGTCCAAAGATCCACATGGTTACTACTAAAAGACAAACTACAATATCAAAATATTACTGTGGACATCATCTTTGCAAAGACAATGATACAAAAAACACTGAAACAGCACAAATGGTTTATTTTGATTTCACAAGCAGATACTTGTTCCTCTGTACACAGCTAACATCCACAAAACTGAGGTCAAGTCGATCCAACAGGTTTTCATTGTTTTTTATTTCTCAGAGAACTGAGCTGTTTGTTGTTCTACATCAACCACGTCGATCACATAAAACACTGCTAACACCAAGGAGCCACAATTATACAAGGCTTCGAGAAGGCAGACAGGTGAGATACTGTATATCCGATGTGATGTGGTTTCCTTGTGATTGAGAGAGTGAATGATGTGACTGAACATTCAGTTTAAACTGGTGAATTATGAACATGGCTCAGTGTTGGTAAAAAAAAAAAAAACACAGCTGAGTGCAGGAAAACTTATCTAAACAGTGAAAACAGAAAAAAATAATACTGAATAAACTATATTCAACATTCATCAGCCAATAAATGGACTTACACAATAAAAACCAACAAAATGCAGCCTCGTGTCATCAAGTTATAAAGGCTAATAAAACTGCTGCAGCTGAAATTATACACTATACAGCCAGAACTTTCATTTATATATTACAATTCATATAATACAAATGTTATGGTTTTAAAGTAACAGGAGGTTAACATGACATTTAATCCCTTTATTTTGTCGAAACTCTCCCTTTATTTGGGAGATCGGAAGTCAAAAAGGATCTCAAACACTTCTGTTGTTAGAAATACTTTTCAATAGGTTTGCGACAGGCAGTTGTTAAATGTAACCAAATAAACACATAAAAATTGTGGGTGTCCACCAAATGTGTGTTTTACCCACTGAAGAAATGTTTGTCATGTCAATGTACATGTCTGAGTGAAAACTTTTGTTACAAACCAGCAGTAAAAACGCACCATAAATCTAAAGCGAGACCTACAATCGTTTTTGTAATGAACTGTGCTCGTGCATCGCGTGAGGCCGCAGAGTACGGCAAAGTACAACAGTAGTATGACGGCTATACTGCAGTCGAAACTTCAACTGCCATTTATTACTACATCAAACATGTTTTTAGCCTTTGATTTGCATCTACACAAACACACGCACGCACGCACACGCACACACACACACACACACACTACAGCCTCTCCCCGTTCACTTAAATGCAGCTTTGGCTGAGTGGTTTAGTGGCAGTGGGAAAGCAAAGCAGGTAACAGCGAACGCATCACAACACTCCTCAGTGATTTCACTTCTTTTCAAAGTACCGTTACAAATGTGACACAGACAGAATCCCCACAACAACGCTTCAACAATAACGACTAAAGGGCACTGCGATAAACTAAACAAAAAGCTACAAATAAAAAGCTATAAACAACTACGTCAAGTATTGGTTCAACATCTGGGCGTCAGAGGAAGTGTTTCAGCATCAGCTCCAATACATCAAATTTAATGCTATAGTATTGAATTCATCCTTTCTTTGTTGACTGGAATTAGATTTCACTACATGATAAAGTTATTTTTGTGCAACATGTAGAAACAATCGGCTTTTTTTCCCCCACAGAACACAGCAGAACCGTGTTATTCTTGATACGTCAGCTAAACTGTCCTGACATGAGAACAAATCCTGTGGTTGACTGTTGTCTAATTTCTCCACTCTGACTGTGTCGACTATATACAGAAGCTGCAAAGGCAAAAAACTAATAATTCTAACAGTTGTTGGTATCATTTTTAAAAAGGTGCTTTCTTTTTTTTTTTGCTCACTTCTGAACACTGAGAAGAAACAAGCTCTGACAAACAAAAGGAAAGTTTCATTCCAAAACGTGATTGTCTGGCATCTAACAAAAAAAAAAAAAAACACCTGCTGAGATAATCATAACTTTTAAAGCAAATGAGTCGTAAACTTTCAGTATAATATGTATTATACATATTAAGTAAGGGTGTAGCAATTCTCCAATCCCACAACTCGGTTCAAACCATGTTCTTTTGGAGTTTCGGGGCTTTCAAAACACAGATAAGACACTCTGTAATGTCCCTGAACGCCTCACAACACTGATGACCTACACTTTCTCCTGTCCCTGAATGCAGCAAACTAGAGCATCTGCCGACAGACAGCTCACGTTACACCAGAGCCAGCATTACTTTAACGAAAAGCCTGCGCACAAATAGAAACATCAGATTTCCTGGATGTTGTCTCAAGTTTGCAGGCGTCAGTAGGATACTATTAATTAGTGGGAGAGTCCACCACAAGAGGAGTGGGATGTCTGTAAGAGGATAGCACATGTAAAAATTTCAGCCTTCATTTCAGAATCGTTACACACCTGCTGTTGAGCTATACATCCCAGGTGCCAAACAAAACTTTCTGGAATGAAACTCCTGAGGAAAAATCCACTTTAACACTGACTTAACAAAACAATTCTGGCCGACATTTTAAAAAATGTACTGTAAGTCTTCTCAAGTTATTTGCAAAACCAGAAAAAGTTTGTGATTCCACGCATCTGTGGCAAAAGACGATTTAGTTCCTAAAAATGCAAGAGCAAACACTTCTTCCTCAAGCTGCCATTTGCACCGTTTAGCACAGAATTTACTTACTTACAGAAATTCGGGACCAGAACTGGCAACATTAGGTTTGGACCAACAGCAACAACAGAAATCAGGAAATCGAAGAAAAGCAGAAAGTAAATGACAGGTTATTACAGATTAACTTGTCTAAATTATATAAAACTAGAGGATTTTTTCATTGAAGCATTAACCAGGCGTCCTTGTTTAAATATACCTGGTGTTGGTGGCACAGATTAAATCTGCTGTATTTTATCTTAAATCAGCATCAAGCAGATAAGTGCAGGAACACACAGCTCATTTGAAATGTGTTTTCAACAGAAGGAACCTCTTGTGTTTTGTCTCTGTGCATTTTAATCAGTGTTTATATTTCAATGGCGACAAAGTGCTGTGTTTTGTGTGTATTTGTGGTGGTGACTTCAGTTTGGGGCAGTATGAAAAAACTGACCTCCTGTAGGCTCAAAAGATGACTGTCAGTTTTCACATACAGCTGCTTTAAAGCCCACAGGTGATTAGTGTTTGATACTCAACAAACACAAACGTTGGGTGGAGAATCACTGTATGGTTACAGTAGCAGGAGGAGGAGGAGGAGGTCATTTCTCCTGCAGCAGAGCAGGGATGTTGATGTTCCAGCCGATGGCCTGCCGGTCGAAGCCGCAGGTGAACAGGTTGCAGGAGGTGTTGTCTTCACACCAGGCGGAGCAGCACACCATGCGCCGGTGACCCTGAACCACAACAAAGAGCAACATGGAAGATGTTGTGTGACAAACAACACGGTAAACGAATAATGATTTACACTTCTGAAATCTCAACTAAATCTGCTGTCAGAATCAATTTAAAATCAAATGTGTGTATATCACATGCTACAAGAGGTGAATCTCCCACTATAAATAAACTCTTTCCACACGTAAAAAAGGAAACTAAAAGTTTTATATGTTTAATTTGAAAACCTCAAATATTCTTTACTGTAAATACACTAAATACTCTACTTCATGTCCACTGACTGACCTGTCTGTTGCTTCGTGGGAGTCGAGCCAGTCGCACCCCGGACATGTCGAACAGCCGGACCTGCCGATTGTCGTGAGGAAGAGCAATGATTTTCTGGTTCACCGACACGCTGATCCTGAACAGAACAAACAGCAGAACGGTACGACAGACAGGACTTCAGTAATCAGTAATGACAGTGTTACATGTATTCATGAAATGCACCAACCTCACACTGTCACTGTCAGTGTTGTCACAATCATTTATTTCACTTGTGCCTCTCACTCATCTGCAGGTTTACAGGTCACACACACACACCTGTTAACAGCGGAGTCTGTGCGGATGGTTGCTATGGGCGACCTCATGTTCTTCAGGTCCCAAACTTTGACAGTTCGATCGTCGCTCCCGGACACCACGTTGTCTCCCACCGTGAACACAGCAGACGTCACCGTGCTGCAAAGGACGAAAAATTTGTTTAAATAACTTTGTAGTTGTTTGCCGACTATATTTTTTTTATTTATTTCATTCGCTTTATTTACATTATGTTCATGTGATCTTTCCCGTGTTTTTATTTGCTTAGCCTGATTATTGGATATCTCTGTAAAGCACTGTACACACACACTAGTTTCAGCAGCAGATTTACTGTTTTGTCAAAACAGATAAAAAGACAGTGGGGAAAAAAGCATGTGTGTGTTTGTGTGTGTCAGACTGACTCAGTGTGACCCTGGAACACGTTGACAGAGTGGATGGACGGGTCTCTGAAGTCCCACAGTCTGAAGGTGGTGTCTCTGGAGGAGGTGACCACCAGGCGCTGGGTGGGGTGCGTGCAGCAGTGGGTCAGCTCCTGGTCATGGCCTGAAAACACACACACACACACACACACAGATAGGTATACAGATAAGCAGAAAGATGAAAATGTACCCAGAAAAACTCTTCCTCACACACTTCCTTTCATCACTTCCTGTCTATCTCTCATTCGTTGCACTCTTACACATTTAATTGTATTATTTATGTCATTTTTATTTTTCTTAACTGCTTCGTTTTTTGTGTATCAAACTCATTTATCTGGTATCGGGGAAGGTGTACTCCACAGTGAAAGAGAAAAATGTGTCTGTGCTTCACTGTGAATCACTCAACACTCCCAGTGGCACTGTACAGATGCTCTCAGAGCTTAAAGTTTAATAATAAAACAGCATTAGTGTAATACTCCCATCATCCTACCAGTAAGTGAGTGGACCAGCTCTGAGGTCTCCACGTCATACAGGTTGGCAGCTCGATCCCAGGAGGCCGTCACCACCTGTTTGCCCCCCACCAGCCAGTCAGCGGCGATCACCACGCCCTGATGGCTGCGCAGAGTTGTGGTCGGCACGCGGACAGAAGGACAGTCGTTTGGACCTTCAACCTCACCGTCAGCCTCATCTTTATCTGAAAAGTCCACGTCGTCCTCGCAGGGTGTCTGCTGCTGTCGTGGGGGGGGGCGGCATAGAAAGGAATTAAGTTACAAACAAAATAAAGGACGAAACAACTGCATCATAAACTAAATCAACAACACAGTGACACACACATAGACTGTAGCACTGCTGTTGATTCTTACACTGATGTCAGCGACAGGCTGTGGAGTCGGCAGCTGCACCATGTATCTCCAGATGTGAGCATTCTGGTCTCCAGAGGCTGACAGGAAGAGAGAAAGGGTTTAGAAAGAGTTGTGGCGAAGGTGACTGTTGCAAAAAATATTATCACAGAAAATATCTGAATGAAATGAGTTCATGAGTTCTCACAATCTAGTGCAGTTTCTGTCTATAACTCAGTGATAAAAACTGACAAAGATGGAAAAAACTAAAAAGACGAAAAGTTGCTTTGAGACAACGTAAAACCATCATCACTCTCAGGTTTGGTGATGTTTTGTTGTACAAATGTCCAGAGAAAAAAATGTTAGTAAATCAAACTACTTTTTAAATTTGAATTGTCTGGAAACTTAAATGTACTTGTGTGTTTGTGATGTTTCCGTTTTGAATCATTACCTGTTAGAGCCATTTGTTCAGTGGGATGGAACTTGATGGAGTTGACTGTGGAGACAGAGACAGATGTGTCTTAATCAGGATGTTATCCTCTCAAATTTTCAGCTTTCCAGTTAGCCACTTCACAAACAACTTTTAATGTCCTATTAGTCTACATACTGCATATTAGCAAGCACCTGACATCTTAAATAAATATAAATATATATGTGTATGTGTTTTAAAGTTAAAGTTCGAATCAGTCTGAGTTCGTACACTGGAAGAAATTTCTATAAATGTCATGTATGTTAAAAACATTACCTGATCCTTGGTGGCCCATATATTTGAGGAGGCACTTTCCAGTCTCAATGCTCCACAGCATCGCAGTGTGGTCTGGGGGGAAAAAAGGATATTGCATCATTTTACTACTGTGTGTAAGTAAACAAAACATAATAAAACAGGAGAAAGGTTAAATGGGAAAGATAGTGGATGGAAAACAAAAGAGACATCTGAGGAGAAAATAAAAGACGCAGTATAAGAGAGAGACTGAGTGAAGCACCTGCAGATGCTGTACCCAGCACCACCGGTTGGCTCCTGGTGACGCTGAGGTCCCAGATGCCGTCTCTGTGCCCGACATACTCCCTGACCAGCTGGCACACCGCTCTGGTCGTTGTCGCTTTGAAACTGGACACAATCTGAGAGCGACACCAAACTCAAGTTAACGCAGACACTCAAAAATCACAGCTGAGTCCGTAACAGGGTTCCCACACATTTCACCTCTCAAAACGGAATCATCTACATGTTTTTGTTGTGTGGGTATAAAGACTGATTTGTTGGTGATTCATGCGATACCCTTCAGTTCCCACGCTTTCTTAAATAGCACATTGTCAAGCTTGTTATGGTAGATTATCATTTTGGGATGTTAGGAACCAACACTGGTCATCAGTGGAGCCAATGCGTGCTTTTAAAGTCAAATCAGAGATTTCCTAAACTTTTTAAAGGCTGGAAATGATCCAGTGTTCATTTTTGAGACTCGTCCAGAACTGTGTGGGAACCCTGTTACAACTGAGGGAGGAACCAGGTCAGCAGAACTGAGGGTCACTGAGAAGCTGGTCAGCAGGGTCCTTGTAGTTAAGCTGGGACTAAGAAGCTTTGGTTGACAGAAGCATTATTCGTATCAGCACTGGGTTCAAGAGATTTTATCAAAATATCTGTCATAGTTATTTGTTTTAAGCTCATCTGAGCACAGCAGGTGTGACTGACATACACCCCACAAATCTGATGCTCTGAGTGCTACAAAACAAACATCAATGGCCAATCAACCCAGATCGGGTATCAACACAGTGCAGACAATAATAAGTATCAGTACTGTGTATTGCATTTATCATACGAGGATTACTGTAAATGCAAAATGCATAAAATTAAATAAAAAATGTAAAAACGGTCAAAGGGGGCAAAAATATTGAGTTATGTGAGAAGAAACTGATAAGTAATTGTTGTCATATCAAGGTGTTTACGTTAAAGATGGGGATGATACAAACTGGACTCTTGGTTCGTTTCGGACACAGACCACTAAATAAGTTCCAACTGAAAGGAAGAGCACAGAGAACGGCATCATTCATCTGGAAAAACTGTCTCAGGACACACAGAACTCAGCATGTTGTTCAAAATCTCATCTGTTAAAGAAATATTAAATTGTCAAATTATAGACCAAAAAAAAAAAAAAAAACTGGTAAAAGATGCGCTGAACTGAAGATATGATGAGAAGTACCACTGCTCAGCATGGTGGGATCCAGTGTTTGCTGTTTGTTAGTGAGCAGGCACAGGATATAATGTCAGGTTCTGTTTCTTTAAGTTTGTTTTGTTAAGTTAAAGTTGTGATATAATGCAAATGCAGTGTGACAACGTGAAAATTAATCAAACATTGACTCAGGATAAAAATTTATTTGTGTGTCTGCTCTGACAATGATGAGTCCAGAACCCGTTCAAGAGTAAAACCTGACTCATGTCACATTTAAAATAAAGAAATAAAAGAAGCAACGGGAGGCTTAAAGAAACATGAAGCGCCGCAAAATAAGCTTTAATAAACTGGCTGAACAGTGAATTTAATGCAGCCAGCAGGTTTAGAGCTTCAGTGTGCAGTCTGCCGTGGCCACGTGCCGATTTATCTTGTTTTACAATCAGATATATCACATCATCTGTTATTAGATAATCACAGATTCAGTATACTGGTATATGTGTACTCAGTACATATTATATAGTGAAACAAGCTTCAAAATCCAGTAATGATTGGTCTGAATATCAGGTTAATGTCAGAGATATCTCACACTTCGTTCATATAAAGTGAACAAAGTGAATGTATTTACATAATTACATAAGACGTTTTGGGTCTTATGTAAGTAGGTACCACTAAAAATGTTAAATGCACTGAACAGTGTTGACTGTAAAAGGCTGTAAAAGCTAAATCTAATATGGCCGAGCACTTTCCAGCAGACCACATACTGTGGCATTACTGAGCGATCATCTAAAGCAGCCAAGAAATGCTCCTCCATCTTGAATATATTATTAATCATGGCACACAAAGCGTTTTGTGCTTCATGTTAAAGATGTCTCCACAGTGTACCATTATGTGAAAGCCAACAAGGAGCTAAATCAAAACTCAAAGAGGTGCAACTGAAAAAGCCCGTTAGTGAGATAATGAAGTCATGTTTTATCTCACACAGACACTCATAAAAAAAGCTCAAACGCCTACATTTGAATGACCAAGTCTCTTGGGGAGGGAGTGTCGACCCCCTGGCTGGGCTGTTCATGCATATTGGCACACAAGGGGGAGAAATCAACAAGTTACCCATGAGTCTCCACCCCACAACTCCCAACTGGTTACGCTGAAGTTGCGGGATCCACCTACTCTGGCATGGCAAGAATTTGAACGTGGCTACGAGCAAAAAGGTAAAAAAGACAGCAGTTCTTCTCTTTAACATTCAAAAGTCACATGTTTTACACTGACGAGGTAAAATAAATTATTTTCCCCTTAATACAAAAGTCAATTCAGCAAATCAACATTTCTCAAACCAGACCTTAACAATGTGCTGATAAAAAGTGATTAAAATACAGAACATACACAAGCACCTCAGCCTACAACATGTACACTACCAGTCAAAAGAGTGGACACATCCTCATTGTACAATACTAAAGACACTGAAATTATGACAGAACAAATATGGAGTCAACAAAATCATGCTAAATAGAATATGTATTATATTTCATTATATTACTATATTTCAGACTGTCCAAAGCTAGCTAGCTGCATTTAGCTTTGGCGCACTTTTGGCAACCAGCTGGAATGGTTTTCAGTTCTCGTCATTTCTCGCCTTCTTAATGTGCTTTATACCATCAGTTCTCCTGGACAGAGGCAGGGTGAGTACAGAGTCAATCAGAAGGCCTGGCCTCCGCAGTCACCCGATCTAAATTCAATGTAGATGGTGTGGGATGAGTTGGACCAGAGAAAGAAGGAAAAGCAGCCAACAAGTACTCAACACCTCTAAGAACTCCTTCAGGATTGTTGGAAAACCAGTCCAGGTGACTTCATGAAGCTGACTGACAGAATACTTTGAAAAATGCAAAATAAAAAACATATTTTGTGTTGTTTAACATGCTTTTGTTGACTACATTATTCCATACGTGTTCGTTCACAGTTTGGATGCGTTCAGTATTAATGTACAATGTTGAACATCATAAAAAAAAACACTGAAGGAGAAGGTGTGTCCTCACTTTTGACTGGTAGTGTACACGATCAAATTTTATAAATTGTATAACATTTCTGGATAAATGTTATGACAAACTCTCTTGCACTGAAAAAACATACAAAGGTAAAGGTATATGTACCTTGCTTGTGGAAGCCTTGTAGGTCGTCTTTAGTTTCTGTGACAGCTGGCTGGTGCTATGACTCGCTGTACATTCAGAGAGATCAAAACAATAGTACATTAACTATGGTAATAGGATAAACAAATACCACATTGTGGTTGTACGTCTCCACCAACCAGTGAAGCTGTAGTTTTCACGCAGACTCATATTTGAATAAGTTCATACATGAGTCCAAGTGAACGTTTGTACCAGATGCAGTGAAATTCCCTGCAAGCATTTCTGACATATAAATAACATTGGTGAGAATGTAACTACATGAGGTCACACTGACCTTGACCTTTGACCATCAAAATCTAATCAGTTCATCCTCCAAATCTGAAGAACTTCCCTCAAGGCCTCAAACTCTAAAACATTTTACCTCCAGCCACCTTAAAACATTTCATATGCTAAATACATGTCACTATATGCATGCTATTTAAAATAATACACTTACGCAAGACTCACCTTTTGTTTTAAGCGCTCCTTTGGCTAAATCCGCACCTTCAAGAGTCTGTCCCTCTGCAGCCATACGATCGTTCAGCGTCTCAATTTCTCTGCGTACTGAGAGTCAAACAGGTGGTGAATTAAAACACCTGACAGTAACTGCTGCACTGATCATAAATGTGCTGACAGACATTTTATTCTACATAGTAAGCTGTACTCTGCTGTTAGCTGCCACACAACAAAAACATCTATGTAAAATATAGTTGTTCTAGAAGCAGACATAAGAGGAGATCAATAGATTATTAGAGAGTGAAACTCAAACCAGATACACCTCTATTGTTAATTAAGATCATAAACAGCTATTCCACTTACTACAGATGCACACAGGCCTAAGTTTATCCTCCCCCTGTAAATGTATTCCTGCTCTTAAAGGATGTAATCTTACGTCAGTTTACTGAGCTAAAACTAATACAGTCTAAAACAACAGTTCTGCAATAAATCCTCCCTTTACGAAGCTTATACTAAAGTTTTTGTGCCAACTGTTTCAAAGAGGTGTTGATTCAACTGTATCATCACTTTGGAATATGTAGTTTGTGGTGCTGCTGAATAGTACTGTGTAATAATAACAAGTCTCTCTAAATAAACATCTATGACCAAAACGGTTTGACCAAAAAAAAAAAAAAGAACAATATCGCCTTCATTAAGGTAGTATTTAAGAAAAACAGAAATTTGTTTTTGTATTTGTGGTTGTTTCCCTTCAACACAGAGCAGCTCAAACAAGGCAGAACAATTTCCCTTTGGGATTAATAAAGGTTTTTTGAATCTGAATATAAATCTGTATCTACAGAACTCACTAAGCCTCAAGGTTAGAAAAAGAACTTCAAACTTGGCCCCAACGTAGCTGAAAAAAACATCCCAAATTTGATGGATAAAAGCAAAGCAACACTTCCTGCTTTCATGATGACATACATTCCAGGTTTTCTATGTAGAGGTTTTCAAACTCCCTCTCGATCTGACTGAACAGGTCCAGCAGATTGCTCCTCAGAGACAGAGGCAGTTTGGAGTCCTGCAGGGAGAGAAGAAGGAGAAAATTAAACAACCTGGAAACGTGTGTGAAGTGTGGAGGTGTTCAGTGTTTCATTACAAATACTGTGCTGATGTTTCCATGGGTACATAAGCACAGGCAAAGCATGTGAGCGCATGTAAGTCCACAGCTGTAATGTGAATCTCTTGGCAGTCATATAAAATGCTTATCTGCATAAAGGCTAAAGAAAACAAAAGACTGTCAACCCCTATTTGTAAGAATTGTGGGTTTTATCCCTGAAAAAGCCTTTGAAAATAAGATATAACCATGCAATGAAGTAAGACAGTGGTTCTCAAACTTTTTACACCAGGTACCACCTCAAAAAATATTTGGCTCTCCAACTACCACCATTATGACCAGAGGTGGGTAGTAACGAGTTACATTTACAAAAAATGTACTTCTAGGAGTAGTTTTACTGCACCATATGTTTTTCTTTTACTTGAGTAGTTTTGTGAAGAATTAACATTTCTTACTCTACTTACTTATTGGGCAACACTCGACTCATTACTTTTTTTTACCATTTATTCTACACATTAGTTTAATCAATCAGACGTAGCAACAATGATCACTTGACTCCGTTTCACCACCGGTAATAACGTCGCTAAATTGATTGAAGTTGGTTCCCACTGACACGCAGAAGGCAGACAGCTGTACAGCTTTTTACGGTGAGATCACCCGTTAGCTCACTCTGGATTCAGAAATAGGTGATTTACCATCACATCCTGATCAACCAACAGACTTCAGCGACTACATTCAGCGATGTCTGTGAATAAGACTGTTTCTGTCCATGTGACCGTGCGTAAAAACAGCCCGAGAGATCAAACGGTGAAGTGTGCGCACACAGCTGGACAGCTGTCTGCCTTCTGCGTGTCAGCGGGAACCAACTTCTATCAATTTAATGTCGTTATTACCGACCTGTGTTTTGTCTGCTCACATGTGTCTGAATTAAACGTCCTCAACAAAACTGGACATGGTTCTAACTTATGACAGACATCCAGATACCTGATTTCTGCTACATCATGTGAATGAAAACACTGTATAGTTTAAACTAACACTTGTAATTCGGGATGAGGTGCTGTGACTCTAATACTGTTAATAATGTTTGTGGAGATGTAAAGTGTATAAAAGTCTGACGTTGTCCAGTGAGCGAAGAAAGTTCACCTGTAAACTATGATGATTTTGTGGCTTTAATTGAGCTGCCAGAGAGGAACACACTGGCTTCAAAGCAGCTGTATGACACATTTAGTAATCCGTGCTCTCGATTTATCAACCAACAGACCTCAGCGACTAGATTTCAGCGATGTCTGTGAATAAGGATGTTTCTGTCCATGTGACCGTGTGTAAAAACAGCCTGAGAGATCAGGATGCTGTGTTTTGACTCTAATACTGTTAATAATGTTTATGACAGTTCACCTGTAAACTATAGTAGTATTATGTCTTTAATGTTATTTATTTTTCGTAAAAAATTCTCAGGAGTTCCTGCGTACCACAAGTGGTACGCGTACCATAGTTTGAGAACCACTGAAGTAAGATATTGTGGAAATGGGAATGAGAATATGAGTATATGAAATCCCACATTTGGCATCAACAATCAATTGGCATCAATTAAAGTATTTAAAATGTGTATAATTCACAATAATGAGTCTTCATTTCAGTTCAGTTCCCATCTTAATTTTATATTAAACTAACACTGTTTACAAATATTTTCACACGATTTTGCATTCAAAAAGGTGTGCATACTATTTCTCTACAAAATAAAAAACTAAACATGCTCATGAATCACATATGAGTAAGCCTACACAGCGAGTAAACAACATTTAGAATAGTCAACAGCACAAACACAAACTAAATGGGCCGTACCTCCACTAAGCTTTCTGTCCAATCACAGCGAACCTTTTTCTAAGTGAGCGCAGTGTGTCTCTGCACAATGCACTCTTGCTTGGGCCGAACTGCTGCTCGCAGCTATGTTTTCTAAAGAAATCATTCAAGTGTGCTGTTAGCATTCAGGGGCTGATGTCAGCAGCTGGACCACCGTGCACACAGTCACAGAAGAAGACTGGGTTGGAGGACAGGCTGCAGCATGGGGGACAGATCCATGACATGCGCTCATCCAAGTCCCAAAGGCTATAAAATCTTTGCAAGAAAAATTTCACTTCTGTTCATTAAAAGGGGAAATTCCACTCCATTATTCTCATATTGCTGTGCACTGGATAACATTTTACTCACCTTCACTGAGTTCATGTTTCTTGTACATCGTTATTTTTCTCCTACTGCATTTTGCCAACCAAGTGTTAAAGCGTGTGTGTAAAATTACTTCCTCTGGTTTTTAATGCACAAATTTGAAACTAGAATGGAAATGTATGAATATAATCTAATTCAGTTTCTTTATATAGTACAAAATAAGGCAGGCTTATCACAATAATTGTTAACTTAATAACTTGTTGTGCGTTATATGGACATGACGGGGTTTTTTCTGACCTCAACATTGCCCATTGTGTTTAAATGCATATTTGTTTACATAAGATCTGAATGTCATCAACATTTTGATGTTTCCTGGCCACATGTTGAAGTGTCCCTGGACACGACACTCCCCAAGGGGATTAATAAAGTATCAGTTATTATTATTACTAAAAATATACAACTCAGATCTACTGGCCCATGGTCCAGTACGGAAAATATGTTGTGTTGGACACTGATAAATGTTCATTGGTCTTTGTGTAGCCGAACAAAATTTACTGTAGAAAATATTCTGGAATACCTAAAATATCACAAGAAATACTGATATATATATATATATACTGTATTTATATTGATCTGCTAAAAAAAAATCACTTTTAGAGCCACCACACAACACCTCGTCTAAATACTAATCAAACCTAAGCTACACTAAACCTACACAACTAAAGTCAGCTCTGAAACCTACTTAAACACACTACAGTGTGACACCTGACACTTACCTCCATTCTCATGAAGGACTCCAGATTATCAGAGGACTGGCACCAAAAGGGACCAGAGTGAAAAAACAAAAGTCATGAGGAAACTATTACACCAGCTCCGTGTACTTCATCAAAATCCACAGCAGCTCTCCTCTTTTCACTGGGACTCATACGTGACAGTTAAAATGAAATGTGTCAATACGAGTGGTTCTCTACATCCCAACGACCCAAGGCCCAACGATTCAGGCTCTCAAGACAACAACACTTATCCATACTCTCTTGATAATTGATCTCCAGTTAGGACATAGGAAAACATGCAGCTTTGATTTAGGTCTTCTCCTCTAACAACAGCATGAAATGTGCTTGGTCACTTGTTTTAATTCTTCCAAATCTGAGAAAATAACTTTGCTTTGAATTTTACATTTTCAACAGAAAAGTTGAAACAGCTTTTACAACTAATGACTCACACAGACATTGAAAACAGTTGTTGAGATCAGGTAAACAGGTAAATGTTCAACAAGTTTTAACTCGGAGCAGAGAGACAATGGACACTTTCCCCACTGTACCTGAGTTTACATTTAAAGCTTGATGCTTCTTTGCTGAATCTATGCAGAGTCTACACAGTTTTTCCAGTGTACTACAATCAATGGTGACTAAAACTGAGTGGATCATGTTACAGTTGGAGCTAATAGATACTGAACAGCAGTTTGTTTTACTGAAACTACTGCAATGCAGAAAAAAAAGAAGTTGTCGGAGTACATGGTCCACCACAGCGTTATCGAGTGCACCAATCACAGTTGTTTCAGTTTCAAGCTTAATCAAGCTTAAATGTAGTGTAGTCACTTCTTAACTCCAGGTAAATGTGTTTACTCAGCGTGCCAGGAATAAATGAATTACCTCATAGCTGCTTACTAGTCTGAGTAAAATGCAGCAAGATCTTAGATTCCTGAGAACCAAGGTATCTACCTCATCCACCTAACTAAACTGCAGAAACGTAAGCCTGTTCTGGATCCATCTGTTTTAACCACTCAGTTAAAATCATGGAATAACTGGCATGCTTAAACCAGCAACAATATAAACCACCGTGTTCCCTCTAAACGGCTGCATTAAAACCTAATTGGCTTAGGCTTAAAACTAGACAGCTTACAGCAACAGCAATACAGCAAGCTAATTATAACAGACTGAGGACGACACTTCCGGTGGAGCAGCTGGAAATTAACTGTGGCAATTCTAGTGGTTGTTGCCTACAAAGTTTGAGTAGTTTAACAGTTAAAAACAATTCATCTTCACGGTGTTAATTAACGAGTCCTCACCTGTCCCTCTATCATGTCTCTCTGCAGGCCTGAGCGCTCCTGCTCAGTGCTGTTGGTCCTGCGAATGGACAAGCTGTGGGACTTCCTCTTCTGCTTCGCCTGGCGAGCAGCGATGCTGCTACCGCTCTCCACTGGCATCCCTTCTTCCTAACCTGATGTAACCACAGCCTGAAAGTACACGGTCATACAAAAGGTCAAGAGAACCAGGGGTGTTCAGGGGGGGCATGCAAGTCCCTCACTCAACAGATACACTCAATGGAAACCAAAGATGACTGAGCTGTACTTGGCAGCCTCCATGTGTGAAAGTGTGAAGTGACAAAGTAAATCAGTGTGAAACACAGTGTTGCTGACTGTATAGGCTGAACAAACCCTCAGCGGGTAACTTAAGGTGTAACAAGTGGGATTTCTGAGACAGAAACTGAAGTGTGCAACGATAGGAGGATCTTGTCTTCCTGTTGTTAGGCACTAAAATGCTTCAGCAGTACTATTGTTCTCTCCATCAATTACTTTGTTTACATCAAATATAAAATGTGAACTATTACTATCTTTGTTTCCATCTTTAGACTGTTTGTGTTCAATCAAAAGATGTTTAATTTAATAATGCAACTGATGATTTTATTTATCTTAATCTATTTTTAATTTATCAATTAATTATTTAATCACCTTCTTTCAGAGCCCAATGTGTTGCTTCAAATACCTTGTTTTTTTTGGAGTCTAAATGCAAAATGTCTTCTTGCGTTACCACGTCACTGGAGTTCACAGATCATTCAAGGACAATTTTGTCTTTTCTTTGCCAACTCGTTCAACGTGCATCATAACATTTTAAAGTCCTACACTGTTAGTCATAGATGGAAAAGGTTGATGAATAACATCTAACCCACTCCTGTAGTTAAATAATTTAAATAATTCAGCTTTGTCATGATCTTTTACTTTAGACAGAGATTCTGTTAGATGTTGCTCCTCTGTGCGTCAGGATGAGGGGGTCATTATATATGCTCATATGACAGTAATGACAACAAGTCTGGTTCCTGCTGTCACATATGAAACCAATGTTTTATTTGCCCTTGAACTTAAATAAGGAAGTTTCTGAACTCAAAGCACTGAAATAGTGCAGGTATTTTCTTCCATTTGCTGCGCTGTTACCAGTAAAGACATTACTTTATCCGTTAGTGTTTCTACTGAACAAAAACAGCCTTGTTTAGCTGTCAGAAGCCCTGACTGGTAGTTAGTTCCTCTTGCAGACTGTCACTGATGTGACCTCACATGTAAGATTAAAAACACCTTTAAGCTACAGCGTTTTGCTGCACATTAAGAGGAAAAATGCAGATATAATTTGACTACATTACAAGTAGCATTACCTACATTAGCAAGTCCAGACAATGTTAGCCAAACACAAGCTAAGCAAAGCTAACGTTATCCCCATTAGCTGGTGGTAGCAAAGATGCTAACGAGCTAACGGTAAGACAACCTGCCCAAACATTGTTTCCCAACTTACCAGAAAGTCTACAAATGCAGGATTTTATTACGGGATATTGTAGGAAATGTCACCGTTTCTAACATGTTCTTCGAAGTGAGATAAAGCTGCGCTGGTTTTGTCCGGAACCCGTGTTGACAGTTGACGAGCTCCGCTACGTGAGAAACGATAATGAAGCCAATTCCGGGACGGGGTTTTTCATAATAAAAGACAAGTCCTTTGTAGGATGGCTTCCGAACAAACTACATTCATAACACACTCATTTGTTGTTGTCTTGGTTTTTACCAAATCCAAACACTTCAATAACGTACTGTAAAATATTTTATACAAATACAGAATATATGTATTCTTCGGCCAATTAAGGTGATACCAATTAGCTTCAAGTTTATAAATTCGAAAGTTTATAAAGTCGAAATTTTGACATGCTTACCTGTCACCTGTAAGTTTAGTGTTATCGGTACATAGAATACCCTTTTCCATGAGGTGTTGTGGTATTATTGTAAACGCATCTTAACGGTAATACAGGCCGAATAGAAGTGCTACTCTTGAAGGCTTGTTATACAAGTAGACTCATATTTTCCCAGGTGTGACTATTTATCAGAAGCAGGTAACCTCTTAAATAGTTAAAATATGAATGGAGTTTGACTTGGCCGCTATTTCCGTGCCGAAGTGGCTAAATAAAGAAATAAATACAGACATAATAAAAGTAATGGAAATGGATTAAAAAAATCTCAGTATATAGAGGGATTTAATTAAATGCAAGACAAACTGACTGCTGTGTTTAGTTATGACGTATATTTATTTGGCTCCTTGGTAATGAATATTTTGCAAGTAGAGACTTGTTAAGGAAGGATCATCACTTTATCCAAAGTAACACCAGCATTTCCTGTGCCACATTATGGCATAAAAGTTCTCTTAACTGCTACTGTCAAGAGAAAAACTTGTGAAATCATATATAAATCAGTTTAACAACTGAATAATGTTTGACATACTGACCGTTAATCAGCATCAGGGGAGTGTGATTCAACATCACCTGGTTTCTGAGTCTCAGACACAGATGAAAAGCTCAGCAAGCTTTGCTTTTGTGAGACAAAGCTGACGAATAAGACACTATTATTATAATAACTAATCGTTTAAATGACTCTGTGCATTTCCCCAGCAGCTTTACAGTTTTCTATGATGCCACATGCACCAATGTCACAAAAATACTAAATGACCAGAGTTTCCTCAATTAAAAAAGGAAAACTATTTCATGTTCTTGCTTTTACTGCTGCAGAAAATGTACAGAGACAAACACACAGACATCTCCACACAGAAGCTTCTCTTTCTCTAAAGAGAGTCCAGGTTTCCACAGTCCAGAAAAGAGCTGTATTATCTGCGATCAGTGGTGCCTGACTTCCTCTTCCCGACCAGGAGATGTTTGGGTTTGAGGTCAAACACGTGTCTGTCGGACTCTCCCTTCCTGCCTTGGCGGTTCATGCCTTTCTGGGAGTTCTTCATCATCTTCTTCGTCTTCTTTACCATCTGAGGAATGTCCACAAACGCAAAGACGTCAGTTATCAAGTTTTACGCGTTTACAACTGCTGAAAGTGTCCTGAATGTGCAGAGGAGAGTTATTCCCTAATATGTGAATGTCAAAAACTAAACGGACATTTACACATTCCTAACAGAAAATGAGGTCACATTTCCGACCTGAAAGTCTCTGCAAGAAAATCAACTGCAGCATAATGTGATAAACACAAAGTAAAGACACCACGTTATACCTTTGGATCTCTTAAGCCGGACTGGTCTCGTGGTGGACGGGAGGCGCTCTGGCTGCGGGTCCTGGAGGTCGGAGGGGCTGAAGCTTCACGCTTACGTTTTATAGCGATGCTGCGGGAGCGTCGGGCCTGCTGTGCATAGTGGCTCTGAAATCACAACAAGGAAAATGCTGATGAATGTGTGTGCAGCGCGTTTCCGACATTCACAAAGACGTCTTCATGACTTTTAAAGCTGTATTTTACCAAAAGACTCTGTTTTGTCGAGTGCTGGGTTGAGATATGTTTGCAAAAATGGCACGAGGTGGAGTTTAGATCTAAGAGCGTGAAAATGTTATTTATTTATTTAAAAGTTTATTTAATAATATCAGTAAGTGCAGCACGTTGTGAGTCCTGACCATCGCTGAGAGAGCTAAAAAGATCCAGAATAAAAAAAGAACATTAATATTGAAGTTATAACTGTAATATAACTGTATGTAATATATTAACAGAAAATGATAAAGCAGGCCCACACGATTAATTCATATTCAGTTTATGGTGTCAACGTTTCCTTTTGGTTCCGATGAACTTACATCATCCTTGTCGTTCATGTCCAGACCGAGGTCGCCCATCTCCTTCTCAAGCTTCTTCCTCTCAACCTGCACAAATCAAACGCACACAAACAGAAGCACAATCACTGCCGAGGTAAAGAGCTCAATGTACATGGCGACAAAGACTTTAAAAAATACATTAAATGGAGGAATTATGTGATGCTTTGGGTATAAGTAGGCGACACCCTGAAACAGGAAAACGTGTGAGGCTTTTCAAATTAAAATGCTAAGAGGATTGCGTCATAATTTCTTCAATTATTTTTGAAGTGTTGCCCCAAAATTAGCCTGTTTTCATAAAGATTCACATAGATAATTACATTCATACATACATTTACACTTTGCTCTAGATGTAAGAAACACAAGGCAAATGTGACTGATTACGTTTCTTACTTAACATACTTAGCTTACAAAGCGTTTTTCATTTACATGTATGAGTTATTTTTCTCACACAGTATATTGTGTTTAAATGTCTGTCTGCCTTCCTACACTGACAAATATGAGATGATACGTACAACATTTCTTGTCTGGATAAAACTCTCTGCTTAAACTTAATGTTGTCAGATGTGTGTTTATTTATGTTCAGTTCTTAGCGACTGATCGGCTGACATACCACCAATACCAATCGACCTGTGAGAAGATTAAACTGATCAATAACAGCAACCCGGCCTCTCTCACCTTGGTGGCAGTCCTGGGCATGCGAGGCCCATGCACGTCCTTCTCTTTAGACCCCATCACCATGAGGTGCTTCTTCTCGCGGATCTGTTTGGCCAGAACGCGGATCTCCTGCATCTCTTCGTCCTCGCTCTCGTCGTCCGAGTCATACTCCCCGGCTCGCTCCTTCAGCTCCTCCTCCTGTTCCAGCGCCTCCAGTTTCTGAGAAAGAGGTGTGTGTGGGGGGGGGACAATCTCAAGATGTTTAGTAGATTCACTTTAGAGAACAGAAGTCAGTCACGCTGCACTTGTGTCACTCGCAGCTGTTTCATGGCGCGCACGCACACACACACACCTTCATGATGTCAGGATCAATGTAATCTGCAATATTGTGGCCCTCCCAGACTTCAGGGATCTTATCTTCTTTCTCATCCTCGTTCATCAGATCCCAATATTCTTAAAGAAAAAAAAAATCATATCAGCATTGTGAAAATAACCTTTCACACATTCTCAGTGGCAGGTTCACTGTTCAAATGAGAAATCTTACTCTGTAGGTCCAGAACGTAGTCGTCACCGAGCTCCATCTCCAGATCTCTCTCCTGTGTGACGAGCAGTGAAATGTTTTACTCAACACACACACAAATAGAGCTGTCATGACTGGATCAAATCCAGAGAAATACTCTGACCTTTCACTTAAATAAAAGGACTAACACCACAGTGGAAATACTGTTACCAGCAAAGAAGAAGATCTTTCACATTCTCACATTGAAATTTTTACCTTCACAACTTTGGCATCAACATATAGTTGTAGAATAACCCAGTTCAGAAGGTTTTTTTTAAATATTGGTGCATTTCTGTACGTGTAAAGTAAATGTAAAGTTAAATTTAACTACTTTTTTTAATTACTGCTGGATAGTTTTGTGTTGATATTCTCAGGCAGTAGAGTAACTAAAGTATTACTGAAGTAAATGTAGTGGAGTAAAATCTATGACATTTGCTTAGGGTATAAGTATAAGATGGACAAAACTTGCATAAATGATGAAAATCCCTGTGGTCTATTTGCTTTACTCTCGAAGTTAACACCACTCGTACCAGTTTGCGTTTGGGTGCGTCCACCTCCATCGCCTTCTTGCGCATCAAGGCTCCCTCTGGGATAAATGGAGGCCTCTCCTGGAAACGACAGAGGGAAAGTAAAAAACAAAAGTACGATTTAGCTGAAACAACAAGCTGCAGCGCTCTGAGTTGACAACGATGATAATCTCCTGAGCAAGTGAGCGGCTACAGTCACCTTCTCGTCTCTCTTGGCGGGCATGGCCAGGTGGAGCCGGTTGAGAACATCATGGACCTTCTTGCCCTTCATCTTGGTGTCAACACGATGGGCCAGGAGCCGGTCACAGGCCTGAGAAACACAAGGCCACGAATCAACAACTACAACTCCAATACTCGACACGTCACGGCCTCTGAACGAGTCTGACGTTCTGTGTCTCACCTCGCTTTTAACCTTCATGACTCCCTCTTCAGTCAGGGTGCTGGTCTCAATGACTGAGACGCCCTCAGCAGAGAGGTCTGCAAAGAGTTTCTGTAAAGAGAAAACCACCAATGAAGCAGCCACCTGAGACATGTTAGTTCACCTCTACCATCCTGACAGAGAAAATTACAGGTTTATTTAACTGTGGCTGAAGAATTCTGTCAGTTTCTGTGCCTTCACTACTTTCCAGGTGTTTTCACCCACCTGGTTCTCCTCAGACAGCTCAGTGATCTTCTTCACGTCACATTTGTTGGCCACAATGATGAGTGGCTACAGGAGAAAAATAAAACAAACCAACGTGACTTCAACTGCTTCGACTGTAAAATCTTTACAGTGTAGACTCTTTTCTAATTTGTCCTCCTGCTAAATAAGCTAAATACTTTCTACTCTACCTGTCGCAATAACTAATAAACATCTAGATCAGATTCCAATATTGTCATTTCTGGGTCTTTTTGGCCGTAATTGGCAAGAATCACTGAAGAGGTTGGGGCAGACAGAGAGGTGGTTAGATTAAAGAAGAGGATGTTGTGGTTGAGTGATTTCTATCTTAGTCCATTTGACCAGCAGTAAAAGATCAATTCTCATATTATCAAGGGCAAGAAATGTTAAATTCTTCAGTGAACTTTGAGCTCTCTGCAACTTCCATCTGTTTCAACAGTCACATATTTAAAGCTTCACAAAAGACAATAATGATGAAGAGAAACACAACGAAAATAATTTCATGCAATAGTTTAAAACTGCAAACATTCAACTTGTGCGTGGCAGTAGAGAAAATATATTTTGTTTCTTTACTTTACCTTCTATCCACAAACAATTTTATGACATGTATGTTTATCAGCAATGATAAACTAAACTGTAAAGTCAAAGTCTTTGCTGCCACGTGCAGATAAACAGCTGTAAAACACTGACGTCTGACCTTGTTGGCGAAAAGGGGCCGGATGTTGTTGAACAGCTCCAGCTGCTCCTGCAGGGTGTGACCGCACTGCTCAGAAACATCCATGACGTACAGAACGGCCGCTCGCAGGTGAGCCAGAGCTGTGATGGCCTGCATCTCGATGGTGTTCCTCTCCTCCAGGGGGTGGTCCAGGATACCGGGGGTGTCCACCACCTTCGCGCACACAGAGTTAACATAAGAATGACGACCACGATGGGATCAAAATGTGGGAATATAAGGGTCATGTGGCCGCCTGCACGTTTCTGAAAGTTTAATTAACTTTATAATGACAATACAGGAGGTGAATATATGTTAAGACCACCGCCTTTAGGCAATAATTAACTAAAGACAGTGTTTAGCAGCAACTCAATTTTAGTACTAATCAGGAAGGACTTAATATAGCCCTACATAACAGGTCACCATCACTGCTTTAGCTTTACACTAGAAAAAAGCTTTTGATTAAACCACAATAAAGATAACACACAAGATCTAAGACAACTGAATTACCTATACACAAAAAGTGTTACTACATAAGGTTATTTTAATATTATGGCTGTATATTTACAGCAGGGTTGTACATTGTTCAAACACGAAATTTGGCCTTAAAACCACATTAGAGACAGAACACGTCTGTGCTGTGCAACAGTAAGAGCTGCAGCATTTTACCTGCCAGCGGAGGTATCTGTAGTCCATGTGACCCACAAACAGAGACTTGGTGGTGAAAGCGTACGGCTGGACGTCAACATCTGCTCTGGTTACCTGAAAAAGAAAATCATCACTACGTTGGGTTTGTACACAGCTGTCACAGACAAAGTGTGTGTTGTATGGCGTCATCTACCTTGTTGATGAAACTGGACTTGCCGACGTTGGGGTAACCACACAGAAGCAGGGTCCTCGTATTGGGGTCAATGCTGGGCAAACGGGACAGATGCTGACGCACTGTTGAAGGTGAACGGGGAGATATTAGTTATTACCACTGCACACTGAAGATGACGAAGCCAAAACGTTTGTGCTCTCCCCCTCCCTGTGTTGACACGTACGCTTGAAATAAATGCAAGAAAATTCCTGCAGTTTAGGATGTGCAATGTCTTTTATGCGTTTTATTTAATTAAGTTTGGCTGAATGCACCATGGACCCTGTGTGTGAATGCAGTGTTGTTTACACATGCAGTGTTGTAAACCAGAAAAGACCGATAAAACTATTAAAACAGGCTCGTAGCAACCTCAGGTGAAGGGAAAAGTACAAAAACTGCACCTACTAAGAATCTGATAAGTAAGTAATAGTAACAGTAATCTAACAAACCTCAGTTTTATTTCCTGCAAAGGCCCCGGTAAAAACTATTTCAGACACAAGACACTGAATCTCTCTGTTACCTTGTTCCAAATACTCCAGACTCGACTTCTGTCGTTTCAGAATGGTGCACATACGGCCGAGGGCGGCTCTCTTCAGCTGTTTACACCGGTACAGAGAATCTCCATACTTCATCAGACGCACGTAGTCTTTGGCAACACTGGAAGGTTAAAAATTACAGGTTGTTAGTTCACTCCTCTGGTTCTTAAAGCTGCTACGTTTGAGCTTTGTAGCCGTTTCCACTGTTTTAATGCTCATTAGAAAGACCAAAGACAAAGACCAACAACCACAATAAGCAACAATACACAAGGCAGTTAGCATATGATTTTAGACAAACTTACTTATCAATCAGATTCTTGGCAATGTTTATTTGTCCCAAAGCCAACTTGTAATGGTCTTTGTCATACAGCACGTTCATGAGGTCAGCATAGAACGGATGGATGTCCTGAGGGGATGAAAACCACAAAACCACATTTCACCAGCTGTTCTAAAAATGACCTGTTACTGGAGTCGCACAAAAATGTGTTCAAGTACAAAAGTGCCATGTTTGCGGAGGGAGCTTTTGACTTACGTCAAGCTTGGGGAAGTCGGTGAGGATCTGCGTGAGGCGGTCGTGGTAATTCTGCTGGGTGAACTTCACCTTTCGCATGTAGAAGTGTCGGATACGGTGAATCTGGTAATGTTTGTGTATCACCGTGGGCGTCTTCCTTTGTGTTTTGGATAAAGTGATGTCGATGAATTCCTGCAGGGAGGGGGAACAACACACAGATGAGGGTTTTGGTGAAACAGGGAACAATAAAGAAGCAAAAATTGACATTTTATTTTCAGGTAGGCTTGAGAATCTTTTTTTATCGTAAAATCACCAAAACAACGGGAGAATAAATTTGATGTTTTGGATTCTGTCTTACGATGGCGATGTTGCTTGTGTTTACATTTACCTAATCTGACAACTAAGAGTAAAGTAACTCCATTAAGTTTTCCTGCAAAACCTACTGAAATCAAAATATTTAAAGATTAAAGATTCGAAAAGCTTCATTAATCCCAGAGGGACATTGTTTTCCAATAACTCCTGTGGTGTTCCTGTATTTCCACCCACCAAACTGTTGTCTTTCCTTAGGAGTCCTGTCATACTCCATTAAAAAATCTGCCAGTTTAATGTTTAGTCGTTAGTGGGCAAGAGAAGACACATTTTAATGATGTTTTGTGTTACGCCCCCAAAACGAGCAACGTCGTCTTGTCAATTCGGCAAATGAACAGCACAGATAGCAGCGATTTACCTCGAGAAACCACAACTCTTACTTTTTCCACGGCTTGCAAACACAACGTGGTATTTAAATGGCCTAACACTGTTGGAGTAACACGTACATAACACGAGCATAACGTTTGTTTTAATGTGTGTTTCTAAGCGCACTGTATATGTATACCAATTTGAATAATGCTGACATTTGTCCTGTGTAATTACCGGATAAACTGGAGTCTTAACCTTCAATATTTAACAACGGAGTTTGGTGCGTGACATTTCTGGTCTTCTGTCAGCATTTACAGGACAAGAAAACCTTTTAATCGATCATTACTTGCCAGACTTAAAGGACTAGTTAGCTGTTTTCTCTCTGTTTTTTGCATGCCTCTGCCTCTTTACAGCAGCACAACACGTGTTTTCCTTCCCGACAGAATCCCACCATGTTGTTTCTAACTTCTACCGTCTCTCACAGCTGAACAACAAAACGGTCAAAACAACAGCGGTTTAAAACACGTTAAAGGGTGACATAAAACATACCTTGGCAGTGGGAACCACCATAATCTTCTTGAAATTATAAAGTGCCATTTTGTCTGGACACGTTGTGGTCCGCTGACGGCACGGGGAAAGGGAAGCTCGGTGTTCCGCTAAAACCGGAAAAGACGCTGAAGACGCTGCGGTGACTTTTTCTGCACATCGCCCCCTGGTGCCCGGCTACAGACATAGCAATAACAATAAAATAAACCAGAAAAACATCTGTGCTGTATTTTTCTAACTATAGAATAATATTCAATTATATAACAGGCTTTTGTTTTTATTTTTAATACAGTTTGATAATTTTATATAAGAACATTTTTTCCTTGTAAATGACTTCCCCAGTAAGTGAATGATATGATCCTGAACAGTCTGCAGGGAACTTCATCTTTAATATATAAACAACACCAATATTAGTAATCAGAACCCTACACCATCGGGCGGGAAAGGTTCCCACAAGAACAGAGGGAAAGGAGAAGGAACACAAACATATCAAGGAGTCACTCAAAACAGGTGGATATCCTAACTGGGCTTTTTTTTAATCTAGGAGAAGATCAAATAAGAGCACTGCTACAACTGACAGGGAAGAGAACAAACGTAAAAGCGTTGTCATCCCTTATGTTGCAGGGGTGGCTGA
>JAUMHL010000010.1:20420935-20438984 GCA_032362345.1 Sandelia bainsii
ATAATATCACTGTAGTGTGAACTTTTTAAGTTTTCCATAAATTTAACCTGAAAGCCAAATATCCCTAACTTTTTGTGAGTAGTGTATGTTTTTCAGTGTTTGGATTCACTCTTCAGGCTGTACAACAGTATTTTACAACCTTTACCTTAACATGCTTTACTATGTATGTGAAGTAAAGACAAAACAGAATGGACTCACTGAGGTTGTATATCGTACGAGAATGAATTAAATTTCTGAATCTGCCTCGTATATTATTCTGTGCACAAACCAACATTAAAAACGAGTCTTATTTGTATGACATCATTTATTTTGTGCAATAAATCTCTCCAGGAGATGCATCCTTGCTGTGTTAAAGTAACTATTGGACACTGACCCTGGCCTGTTTTTATTGTACACGTGTTACAACTGATGTTGTGCTGCAGTTCTGTAGGTAAACATCTTGGGTCTTGAGTCTAACTTGTTTGTTTCCCCCTGCCCCCACCCCGTAGCTTACTTGGTGACACAGAGACTTCTCCCTGAGGAGCCAAGAAGCAGACGGCTCATGACTTCTGACCAGGACACGAAAGTTGTAGCTGAACCACAGGTGCAGCAAGTACAAGAGGCAAAAGAGAACTCTCATTTGGTGAGTTACATACACCCTTATCCTCTACGGTTTATCTTTCATCTATCTTTATACACAGGTGTGAGAATACAGTGCTTTTATTTTTTAAACTAATGATAATGTACATCGTGACAGATGGTGAAGATTCTAAAATTACAAATCTTATTATACAACTATATATGTGTTTTTTGTGAGTAAGTGTAAAATGAAATTAAAATACATGAGAATATTTTGTGAAATATTTATTAAATCACCTTCATTTTAAAATTACGAACACTTACAGTAATTCCTGAGCAAATAATTATTACATTATTTCTCTTGCAACCAGCTGCTGGATGTTTGTATGCATTGCACCAGAAGTTGACTTGAGTTTGAGGTGTTTACTTAGGTGGTGTTGGGTGCAGCACATTTCCCGGTGTGGGTAGATATTACATGCGTTGCATTAAGATCATAGTCTTGCAGTCTTGCATTGTCTGCTTGTAGCAGGATAGTGGTAGGTTTTTTGTCTGTTATAAACAATCTTGCCAAACTTGAAGTCTTATTAGCAAAGTATCAAGCCGGGAGTAATTTTTTACAGATGAATGCCAAATATCTTAGTTCTAGCTTCTCAGATTTGAAACTATTTCAGCTATTCTTTCCTGTGTATGTATGTCTTTAAATTTTGGACTGTTTCTTAATCAAAACAAGTACTTGGAAGTCTTCACTTTAGGCGCTCTTTCGCTGTTTTTAACATTTTATAAAGATAAGTAGAAATAGTAATTTCAAAATTAATGGATAGTGAAACTTATTTTAAAATTTTCCGCAATGCATTGTGGCCTCATTTATATTTAAAAAATATTTGTAAACAGGAATATCTGATGAAACTACTATACTGTATTTTTAAATCATAAATACGTTCAGTTGACAGTGTATTAGACACACATGGCTGAAATAATCCAGTCTAATAAATCCTCGCTTCAGTAAAATAGACAATAGTCCTGACATTAACAATTGGGTGAAATTTAAAAAGAGTACATATAAATCAGTTATTATAATAACGACATATTTTATTGATCCACTTGGGAAAACTGTTGTTGGACAACAGTCAGACAGTACATGTCCATGCTGCTACGGTGTTTCGGTGTCTTGTCTAAAGACATTTCAACATGTGGCCTGGAGGGACCGGGAATCGAACCGCTCACCCTTGGGGTTTGTAGACCACTTCTCTAATCACTGAGCTAGTGGCCGCCCTCAAATGTATGTGGACAGGCTGCCCCCTTAATGCGCCAAAGGTTCGTAGACTGCTGCTGACTAACCCCAGGGTCGTGGTTCGCTTGACTGATCCTCCTCTCTACTGCTGAGCAGGTAGCCTACACCTGGCGGTGGGAGGGGCTGATTTGAGTGTGTAGAGGCTGCTGTCAGTCATAGTCACCAGAGCCTGCTGAGTTTAAACCTATGTGATAAATTTGGCCAAACAGTCACTGTCCAGTTCTACATACAGAACATTTTCACTTTAGTTTGTTCGTAGCAATCAGCGCTTAGCAAACAAGCTTGTTGTGGTTAACCCTCGCACCTGTGCACCGATCACTCTGACGACCACACAACTACTTTGAAAAGCAACAGTGGCAGTAAAACTGTATATCACATGAAGATGTTATGATGGTTCTTCAGATGTCTGCATAGTTAGCTGGTGTATGGCACTGTGTTCTTACAGTGCTTACATATTGTGTGTCTTGTTTGTCACTGTCGCTCTTTGTTTACACTGGGAACCCAAAATGCTGCCACACAAATGACTTAAAAGTGGTGGCGGCGGCATCTTTTATGCTCCCTCCGCACTCCGTCATGCCGGCTGCTTCTCTGGTTCTGTTATATACTGATATCAGAAGATGGCTTTTCACCTTGAAGAGAAATATTGTGACGTTTTAATAATGTGAGATCTCGTCACACCCCTATCTGTTATTTTAACGTGCCAGATTATTTGCTGAAGGTAAATATACTTCTTAGGGCTGCTGCAGTGCTGCTTTTTATTTCAAAATCAGGGCCCAAAAAGTATCCTCTGAATCTTTAATTTGATGTCAGCAGTGGGTGGGTAGTCTGGTTCTGTTCGTAATTGTATACACTGTATTTTAATCTTGGATTGGTGTTAAACATGCAACAGTAGAGAGAGTGTTCTGTCCGACCATAGCGACTGACACACAATAATGAAATTGTGCCGTGGATGCAGCAGAATGGCTGGGGCGTGTCATCTTTGCTGTTGTGCGAACCACCAGGATTTTTAGAAGTCCTCCAAATCATAAAGAGCAGCATACGAGCCACAGCCCACTTTTGAATGGAGCTGATTTCCAACAGTGATTATGTATAAGGGAGAAGTAATGAAAACAGGATGCAGAGAAAGAGACACAAACGGAGCAGGGCAGCACTTGAGATTTGATTCCCATGCCTTGAATGGATGCGACAACCCAAGGTAATGCACTGTCTGCTAAACAAACTAGAGCATAAACTGAGGCCTTGTCACAATGTTTAATATGAGAAATAAGATGTTTAGTTACGGTCATCACAGCACACAGAGGCAGTGGTTCCCAACCCTGGTCCTCAAGGCCCACTGTCCTGCTTGTCTTCCAACTATCCCTGCAATTACAGCTTGTGATTGGCTGAACACACCTGATCAAGGTAATTGGCAGTGGGTAGGACAGGGATAGTTGGGGAAAACGAGCAGGACAGTGTGTCTTAAGGACCAGGATCCAAGGTATCCTGGATGTGGGTATTGTTCTTTATACTTTAACAGCTTGCTTGTCCAGATATTAACAAACCTTTCATTAGTTCATAGTGTTGACGATGATAAGCCAGCAGAAACGGTCATGCCTAAAGTTTTGTTGACATTGAAGCTGTTTGAGTCATTCTGCTCTTGAGGTCTAGATGTTACCTCCAAACACAGTAGAGCTCTAACACTTTGTCTCCACCTTTTATTAGTGTGTTTCCCTTTTCAATACAAGTGTAGCTGCAGATGTTAATTGCAGGTTGTCCGTGAATCTACATGTGCGTGGTAAGCAGAGAATGTTTTTATGTTTTTGTCTTTTGAGGGTGATGGTGGGAGACCTAAATGTGAAATGACTGTGGAACTTAAAACCAGCAAACAGACAAAACACCTGCAAGTGTTGTGTTTCAACACTTTAGTAGGCATCAAAACATCAGGGGCAGGTCATGAAACATGGGAGACTCTCCAGGGGCTGGTCTGTGCAAGGAGAGGGACGCATAATAGACAGAGACTGAGAATTGTCAGTAAACAAGTAGCATTTAGTTAGATATGTGATGATGTGAGTATTATGGCCTTTTTCTTGATTTCTGTTTAAGCTTGGTAGTGACAGGAATGTTGAGGCATTTAAATGACTAAGTTCAGAGGAAATTACCAAATAGTTTGTTGATGCACACTCATTTACTTTCATTGAAATTTCAGAAAGCATAATTGATTACTAGTGGTGTTCTGATCGATTGGCCACCGATCATTATCAGCCGATTTCCGTGAAAAAGTATGTGATCGGCGTATTCCGATCAATGCCTTTCATTGCCGATCACAAAAGCCGATCACCTGTAGCTCATATTTTGCAGCCTGCAGAGGCCCTGTGTGTAGTGTAGTGCCCCCCTCCCCCTTTCCTTCACACTGCGCAGGCGCGTGGCGGCAAATCATAAACAAACATGTCTGCCGTGTGGAACTTTTACACCGTCTGTGAGAGTGATGTGAAGTTTGCATCCTGCAACACATGCAACGAAAAAATACCTCACGGGGGAAGCTTGTTAAAGTGCTTCAACACAACGAATTTAATACGACATTTAAAGAACAAACACACACACAAACACAAATGCTTTATTTAGTTTGCTTATCACTGGCGTAAGAGGATCAGTGCACTGAAAATTTTACTTGACTAGAGGTACAAAAATATTGGCATCAAAATATAATAAAAGTACTAAACTTTTGTGCAAAATGGCCAATTTGAGAAGAAGATATGTATTTTTGGATTATAATAATTGATGCATTGTTGTATAAACATAACTTTAACACAAATTTAATAGATAATATTTTTTTATTACATTAATATAACATTTCAAAGTAACTAAGGCTTTAAAATTAATGTAGTGCTGAGAAAAGTGCATTATTTCTTTCTGAAAACGAGTAGAATTGTATTATAAAATAACAAAAAATAAAAATGTGTATAAATTAAAATACCTCAGAATCTTCTTTAATCACAGTACTTGTGTAAATGTGGTTCCCACCACTGCTCAGGTTATTACTGAGAATGAATGTGCAACATGTGAATCATGTTTAACACTAATCCATCTTTTCTGTTTGTGATCAGAGAGTCTGGAGGTGAAAAAGAGTATTTATTTATTTATACATTTGCCATAACTTAAGCTCAAGTCATTAGTTTTTATGATAGTAATAGAGAGAGAAAATCCAGTGTAGAGTTGTTGTAAATATTTTTGGATAATATTTTTAGAAAGGTTGCATCAGGCTCTTTGTTCCCTGTGTTCTCTGGGCTGATAGTTTAGTGCTCTGGCTGTCATCATCCATCAAGCAGACCAAACATTATCTTGTTGCAATCATCAGTCATTGTTCCACTTTGTGCACAGACGTGGATATGATTATAAATGGGCCAACAGAGGCAGGTTTCAGTAGAAAATAGTGTCTGTTTTTGACTGTCTAAACAGATTAATACAACGGTATACATTCACTAAATCCTGTAACCTGACTGGCGGTGTGACTGTTTAGTGTCTAGATACGGGACACTGATTTACACCTGCAGATGAGAACCTGTTCATTCACTGACAGGATTTAACTTTATTTTCTTGTCATGTGATATGGTTTGACAGCTTGAGAAGAAACAGAAGTCTTATACTGTGTATCTAGCTGGTGTGCAGCTAAAACCAAACTAGAGACTGATTGTCATTAGGCCATGTGATGCTGTCTAGTCAAGAACATCCTAGTATTTTAGTAGGCTTTCTCTCCAGCTATTGAGGAAGTAACAGGTGCCCAGAGTGGTCAGACATTGCTTTTTAAAATGCTTTTTATGCTCAGTTTTATGTTTTGGTTGTCTTACACCTATTGAAACAAAATTTTATTTCAGCGGCATTGGACTTGTTCACCATCCGGACTGCAGAGGAACAGATGTGGTGCAGAAGAGTGTGTGGAGTAGCAGGCAGTGCGGTCAATCGGAAGCCTGTTTGATATAAAGCCATTATTTCCTTTGATTTGATTATCCTGAGTTCAGCAAGAGTGTATGGTGGTAAACAGGAATCAAGATTTGACTGGATTTGAATTGACTAATTCAAATGTTACTGTCTCAGTGTTGTCGGCTCAGTGGAGGCTGACGGTAACTAGCAAAAATACTCATTTTGCACTATTGTGTCTGCACGAGAAATACGTAAATAATATGCAAATTTTAACATCAAGATCTCATTTTTTTCCAGGACAAATAAAATCTAAAGATGGTTATTCCAATGTTCTGTGTGTGTAAAATATAGAATTTTTTTTCTATGTCAGAATTAGTCCAGGTTATTAACTGTACATGCATGGTTAAAGTGTGACCAGGAGTTGTTAGAAGGTGATGCAGCATGACTTTTTATGGCTCCTAATTAATAGATCGTGAACACTTTTAGGCCAAAAAGCCCCTCTCAGTTAGCCCACAGCTAACTCACACCATGGCAACAATATACGTTTGCATATGTATTGAAAGTGTTGAGTCCTAGAGCATGTGATAGTATCACTAACATACATGTTTTGGTTACTCAAACCTATCATAGGAACAAAATATGGCATGTCTGGCTATGAATTGTAGTAACTGTCTCAAAAGTCTGTAAAGACTTCAAAACGAAGCAACATGTCTTTGCTCATAGTCTACTCTGTAAGGAGAAGCACTAATTGTGTTGAGCTGGTTATGCCTGTGTTTTCTTCTTGGATCTCCTTGTGTGGGTAGTTGTGAGTGGTATCCTCCACAGACTTTCTTTTCTTCTTTGAACAGTCTGTATGGCTTTTGATTTTCCCAGGGTGCTGTGCGCACTGCAGGTTCGATTGAGGGTAGCACATGTGACACTTGCGCAGACACTGTCTGGACTTAAGGCGGTCACCAGGGTGGGATATTACACCAACCTCCATCCAGATTCTGGTGAATTCTTCTGTGAGGTGTAAACCTGCCTCCTCTACCAGCAGCTTAATGTTCTGTTGTTTAGATTTGTGGTTGTTCACTGCTGGTTAGACTGAACGTGGGTGGTGAGTTGTAGTAGCTGTCCAAGCTAGATTAAAAACATATGTTTATTATTCCTCCCTCAGCTGCTGTTTCCTTGAGCGGTGTTTGTGCCACTGTTCTATTGTGTTCGATTGTGGTGGCTGGTGGCATCACAGGGCTCTGGGGTTTGGACTGAAAATCAGTTTTACTTTATGCAGTATTCAGTATAATTACTCTTTGGGTTTATGTGCTGATGGATGACTGCTGCTTCACTACAGAGAAAACGCAGGGCATTGACTTGACAGATTAACCAAAGCAAGCACAGGGATGTGTTTTGTCTGTTTGCCTGACGGTTTTCAGTCAACCTCTTCAAATAGGAAAGTATGTGGAACTAAGGAAATGGGTAAAAAGTAAGTGGATGGGCTTCAGGCAAAGAAAGTTAGTTTTCCTGTGAGCTCTGAAATTAGGAAATGGAAAGAGCCTGCTGTATTTTTCCACTGTCATTTACACATGCTCAAGATTGGAAAGAAGATTGAGTGTGAAAAGGAGGGTGAAGTTTTCCCCTGATCGAGTCCGGTGGACTAATGCTTCAGGCTGTAGGTCTCATTACAAGCTGGGATAAGTGATGGAGAAAAGCAGACAGGGAACCAAAATGCTGCTTCCAGGGTTTAATACAGATATTTCAGCATGTCAAGGTTTGTGAACTAAATCTGAAGATCTAAATCTTTCTTCATAGTGTTTCCAGTATAAATTGCTAAATAAGTTTTGTCAGTCTAGGTTTTCTTTGTAAATGCAGGGTTTTTCTACTATATAAAGCCTTAGACAAAGTGTGTTTGTGGAGCACCTTAAGCCAAATGAACGTAAAAGCCATTTAAGCAACATGTTATAGTGAATGTAAAAACAACAAAGACAATAACTGAAGCTATACGCTGATGTTAGTTCATTTACAAGGACATGTGCTTACGAAACGTTGTTGACTCAGGAACTGACGTCTTTACGCAGTAACAAGTCTGTAGCTTTTCAGTGAAAATCCATCCCAGCACTGTGTAATAACATGAAGCAGTAGGTTGACACAACAGGAGCTCTTCATGTTTTGTGTGTCTGGTTTTTGCTGCTTTGAGTAAATACGTTTTAATTGTCAGTATTGTTCAAAGTCTTTAGTCCTGTTTGTGCAATTTATGGAACATGGAAAGCAAATAATGTTTGAACCACAGGAAGTAAAACTGAAACTTCATCCTATATACAACGCTTCACTTGTTTCCTCGGAATTTAGACAGAACAGCCCTTTAAGCTGCACACTCATTTCTGCATAACTGTAGAACATGATTAAAATCCTGCATTCTGCAATTTGTCATGTAGTATTTACCTTGGCCACATTCATCATTCATTTCATTTAACTAAATGCATAAAGTAGATCTTAAAAAAAAGAATAAATAAAATAAGAAATTAAAGACTCATAATTATTTTCAGTACTAACATTCACAAGAACCAGTTATATAGAAATCTATTTTCTGAGCTATCAAAATTTGCTTTAGCCACAAAATGAACTGGTTTCATAGTTATCCAAACCAGCCATGTGGTGCTACCAAACCCTTGTGTTTTCCACCTCATTCCTTATTCACACACATGCATACACACAGGGAGGCGGAGTGATACACCATATGTCTTGCACATATGTGTTAGAAATGGACCAGCAATTGAACATGACCTATTTATAGTCTTGTGTTAAATAAAATCAGATTTAATTTTATTTTTGGACCAAAGAAAGGATGTTTTCAACTGGGGTCAAATCCTTGTCTTGTTTCAGAATGTTACAGTTGTCCAAGTTGCAGAGTAAAGTGCATTTTCAGGTAGGAAATGCTTTGTTCGAAGTAACGAAAAATATGGGAGCAGAAACATTTCAGTAGCCCAGCAACAGATGAAACCTCCACAGTGAAAAGGTTTCTGACTTCTGATGTGCAACACTTGACATGACTAATTATCGCAAAGTATTAGCAACAGTAATTACAACTTTGAATGACACATGTAACAGATTTGCAGTGCTGGTAGTGAAACTCTGTGCCTTGGGTAAGTTTAAAAAAAAATTTTTTTATGTGAGCAGTAATGGCATCCAAAACAGGCAACATATAGAGTTGGTGCTACAAGTATGTTGTCCATCTGAGAAATGTTGAAGCTTAGTTTGGCTTTCCGAATGGTCTTGAGGGAAAGGTTAGGCAAATGTGGCAGACTATAGATCTTTCTTAAATAAAAATAATCAAATCAAATGTATTGTAACTTGTAAGTACTTTACATTCTTTTAAAACAAACATTCACTCATTTTGTTGAGTTTTTAACTACAGTTTGTGTGGAAACTTTAATATGGATGACAGAATGTACTGAAAGCTACAGTCTGAATTTCCTGCTGATTCACTGCTGAGTCATTTTTACTACCAAGAAGTTGTGGCATCTGTTGGTAGAAGAAGGTGACTTAAATTTTTGACATTGAATAAACAGAGTTTTTCCTGTTAACCAGTCTGCACAGTTAATGTAAGGTCAGACATGCCTGTTTTCATGCCCAGTTTTGTAGCACATTTTCTGTTGCTTTTATATAAATGCAAACAGTTTGGTAGCTAACCTTATCAAAAGGTGACATCACTATTCTTAATCTTGCCTACAAATGTTGGATAGGGAAGTTGCAGAGACCACAGTCAGACCTAATGAATTAATGTATTTTCAGTACTTGTTTTGTCACCACTAGTTTGTAAAGCTCTTGTCACAAAAAGGTTCTTGCTCCTGTGTTGCTTCATATGTGATGTAGGCTGATAACTTTCTCTTATCACAATCGGAGCATAACATGCAAGAGCAGTTTCTGATCAACTCTGTATTTTACAGTAAACTTTATGAACTCTAGCTCAAATTCTGTGCCCGAAACAACTCACTAGGAATTTCTGCAATCTTAAATAGAGAAAAACTGAGTAGGCAAGCTGAAACTGTCACTGTTGACACCATGTTAGCCCAGTCCTGGGTTCTCAGCACTCAGGCCTAGTGTCTCCTCCAGCAATGCAGCTGTCAGAGAGGGAAGATGAGCCTCAGGTCTGCAAACAGACCTTTAAGTCCAAGTTCAGCTGTTTGTTTTTTACTCTGAAGGGCTCTTGGATGTCTGCTCTCTGTCGTTCTTTCTTCTGCTGCAAGCTTGCCTCCATCAGCGAGGCACGGCAATAATCGAGGGCTGCCCCCTGATGTCACCAACAATAACTCATCTCTGTCCACGGTTCATGATAAATCACATCGTCTCGTCTCATCCCAAAATGCACCCTCAATCGGAAGCAGCTAACCTTTTCCTTGTCTGTGAAGGTACGGTACATTTTAAAATTTTGAAAGGTCGAGCGTTGCCCAGAACGTACACATCCGGTGATGTCAGCAGCAGTTTCTATGGCAGCCTGCTTGGACAGGAGTGGGAGTTGTACATTAATGCAGGGTTGGATTAACAGCAGAGGCGGGGTTTTCTGTCTGTCTGGCCAGACGCATCCAGATTGATTTTGTAGTGCAGCGACTGTGAAATATGACCCGGGAATGCTGTCTCTTGCTGCTTATCTTGTATCAAGTCAGGCTTATCTCTCTCTCTCTCCCCACTCCGTCACTCTCTCATTTAATCTGTTGTCCTTTGATTCTGTTACTGATTCATTATTTCTGTTAACCTGCTGCTTGTTGAATTATAAACAGGTTTTTCCAGCTTTTCTGTGGTCTCAACGACTCAGCTTGTTAGCAGAATAATCTATTAAAACTATGCTTGAGAGGGTTGATTTAATTTAAGTGATGCCTCAGGGTTGATTTAGCACATGGATCACTGGAGCAGGCTTTGTTTGAGCTCAGGTGTGCAGCTCAACACTCTCTCTAAAGCTCCAGCATTTCACTGGAGAATGAGTCAGTGCAGCAACGACAAAACAAAAGCAGAGACGGATGCTTAACAAGAACAAGACAGCCAGTCAGCTTCTGCAACGTCAGCCTAGCCCACCAGGGCAGCAGAGCCTCAGTGCTGTCATCAGATTTGTTGAGCGCACCCAGCAGTTCACATCGGCGGGGCCAGACGGTGTGTGGCAATAGCTGTGATTTGACAGGGATGACTTAGACAGGTGTGCTGGCCGCTTCATTTGAAGAAGCCCGGGTTGTGGCTTAAGGGATACACCATTAGTCGGGAGTCTTACTCTGCCTGCCTGTGGAGATACTTACACTCTGTTTATGTGTGTTAATCATGGATTGCATGCAGTGGAGCCTTATATCAGCACCAACAGGAAGCACCTGGCCCACTATGCTTCAGGACTTCAATGAAACACTGGCTCAGACCACAGCTCTGGGTTACAGCCTGTTAGCCTGAGAAATGCATGCTAAACTGCTGCTTTGATCCTGTGAGTACGTCCAGCAGGGTTTTATGAGCCTGGTCCCTGTCAGCTTGTAGAAAAAACAATGTCTTTGCTTTTATATAGGAAAATAATATTTAAAAATAAATTCTGCAGTCACTTTGTGTTTGTCTGAATATCAACTCATATTTTCTTACTTCTTTTCTATCTGTCATAGTACGGTAGCACTCTTATATTTCATCTCTACAACGTTCACACACAACTGTATATCATGTCAGATTTTAAATATGTAAAATGCAAAATCTTCATGATGTCATATTACTGACAACCTTGTTTCTTGTTGTTTTTGTATCAGTGCTCTTTGTCTTGCAGTTTATTGGCCAAGTTTTTGTGAATTTTGTCTTCGATTTGTAGCTGTTAACGCTTCACTACAATTCAGGTCAAAACATGCTCGTGTGCTTCATGTTGACCATATTAATATTTTACCTTTCAGTTACAGAATTACTAATAAACACATAAGTAATAATTACATACTTGTGGTTTACTGATTATTCCTATCTAACATATTCTTTCTATTATGAGCCAGAATCACATCCAATAAAGCGAGTTTTTAAACATTTTAAATGTCTTGTTCATGAACTTTAATATTGCTGTGTATGTACACATCAGCTAACGTTAACATGTCTGATCAAACTCTGTTTTGTTCACAGGAATCCGCCAAGGTTTCAGACCTCAACCCCAATGCGAAAGCATGGGCCAACCACATGTTTAGTCTGGACCCCAGCGGGAGTGCTGACACCACAACTGCTGCCCTGCAGCCATGGAAGGAAGGCTGCGATAGTTCAGTCGACCCCGGCCCAGAAGGTCAGCCAACTATTTTTGATAGTTGACCCCTCTTCGACTTCTTATTTTCAGCCACATTAGCAAATGGACCAACCTGTAAATCAGACAAACCAATGTTGCCTCCTTTTTTAATATCCTTCCTAACTTGTGAGTATTAGACTGTCAAAATATCTGAAAAATTACATCTGTTGACGCCTCACAGCACGCTATGGGCCAGAGACAATGAAGGCATCACTGGACCCCGCGATGCCCAATACTGTATGATAAAGGTATAGAAGTGGAATTAAGAGTAGAAGACTGATGGTGCAGCAGTGTAAATATAAAATATAAATATAAGTATAAAATGCGTTAAAATTACAATTTGTGGATCCACCATCAGGTATGGCACATAAACCCTGGATAAAGAAGTGTAAGGACATTTAACACGTTGGCATTTCTGTGGGTGCATGAGACCGTGAAAAGAGTTCAATTTAATGCAGTGAAAGGAGTGCAGGTGGCAGTTGTAGGTAAATTACTGAAAGGTATCAGAGCTGCACACTGAGGATATAAACAATTAAAAGAATATAATGTTCAAATGTAGTTTGTACCAATTCCAGCTTGGTACATTTTACGTGTTTATATATTTGACTTGATAATTAATGACACAAAGGAAATGAAGTCCCAGTTGAATTTGAAGAAATTGAAGCAGTTATTGTGTATTGGGAGTTAAAACACTGAAAGGAACTGAAGTCGTTGCAGCTGAATTACTCGAAACAACTTGTTGATTTGAAACTGTGAACCGAGTAGAAGAGTTAGTTGGGTTCAAATAAGGTTTTGGAGTTACGATGGCATGAGTGTAACAGGTGTAGTCTGTTGCTGATGTACTTAAGAAGTTAAAGTTTAACAATTTAAAGCAGTATGGTGTTAGTAAGAGTTAGTAAGAATGTTACGTTTCAGGTTTGTTTTTCCCCTTTTTCAGCCTTCAGAAGAAGTTTTTTCTCTACATGACTCAAAAATAGCTCCTTATTAAAATGATTCACTCATTTCCAGAAACTAGATCTGTATGTGCAACAATAGAAAAAGGCTTACAATAGTACGGCTGTTGTGTAGCTATTGTAAACATTGGAAAGAAAAGCAGTAGGAGCAGCTGTGCAACAAAAGCAAAGTTGCAGCATTTGCAATGGTGTCACTGTGCTTTATTAGTTATATTAAAAACATGTAAACAAAATACCTTGCCATGTCTTTCACAGTATAAAATGCCAGAGCCTCTGTAATTTACTTTCACCTGGACCCTTTGGGACAACAACTAGCACCTGAATCTCAAAAAGATCACAGTTCTCACATTCCACTGTTTGCTTTTGTATCAGGTGCTGGAACAGGTTCGTTTTGTATCTGTAGGCATTTTTTGCACGTTATGCAAAAACAGCAGCTTGCGTAAATCTAATACATTTTTATACATTGCCCATCCCAAGTTAAAAACACTGAAAGCAGTTGAATTGCCAGTTGGGTTTGTATTTCTTAAGGTGTTCAATTGGATGTGAACACTTTGAATAATTGTTTAATTTTGAAACTCAGAAAAGAGTTGAAGTGTTACGAGTCACTGCAAATGAGACCTGGCTTTGGAATAGATATGAGAAAACAAGAGACCCACATAAGTACAGATTCATGAGAAGCCAGCTCTTTCGTATCCATAAATGTGAATGACAGTTGAGCTCTACTCACAAACCCTTATTTTACTTTTCAGGCTGCCTTAGTCCATTCTTGTCACTGCTGTCGTCATGCTAAGACACGTCTTTAATCATTCATACTCAATTTAGTATGAGCTATGAATATTCCAACCAGAGTCACCATTCCCTCTACACTAATGACTATAGTCACTCACTTTAATGTGCCGAGCCAAGTATCGCCAGTGCAGAGGCAATAAGGATATGGTGGCGAAACCGAAATGATTGATTAGTCCGTGTTAGACTCTGATTGACGTCCGAGCCGGTTTCATCTCCTACTTCTGCGGGGGACATTTACATGAAATCTGTTGCTGACTAGAGACTTCATATATAATCAGAATTGTAGCAAGTCAAACTATGAAAAAACTATTTATTAAGGATCACACTTTGCTCATCATCGTAAAGGGTTTTAATTAATAAAATCAATTTGAGCACTTTGTAATCAGTTTTTGTGATGCTTTATTGCATCATTGTTTGCAATTGTTAAAATAAATGATGTGAATTTGAAAATGTGTATGCGTGACTGGAGATGTAACCTGGATGTCAGAGGTAATTGCAGGTTCACTAACTGAAGCAGAGACCTTACGTTTTGGTTCATTTTGTATTGAGGAAGTACATTTCTTATCTTTTTGTGCAGTGGTTGAACTGTTGGAAATGTAAATTTCTTTCAAATGTGATGTAATCTTGGTAACGCTCAGTTGCAGAGGCACTCGGTCCTTTTTGCCTCATGTTCTAGACGAGCCTTTGTTTCTGTTTCATTGTGTTCTGTTTATTCTGCAGCACTAACTCAGTGAAACAACCATGTTCACTACAAGTCATACTCACTATTCTGCTCCTCCAATTTTCCCCTCCACAGTTTTCATTTACAAATTGTTTGCAGACTACTTTGCCTTTTTTTTAATTAGCTGTTAAGCCAGTGCCAGTGAAACCAACACTTGTCCTACTAGTGCCCTTTAAGAAACTTGTAGGACATTCTACCTTTGTTTCACTTTCAATGTTAAACATTTTCAACACGTTTCATTGAGAGTAACTTATAAAGGTTATAGAGAAAAATGTCATAGTGATGGTTATGACATGGTTTCTCTTTTTTGTGATGGATTTAGTGCAGTCCAAATGTACTGTACATTATTCTTTCTTTCTTTATTCTTTATACTGTAATTTAACACACGTCATCAGTATTCTTTTTTATAACCCTGTTTATTATTGGTGATGCTCGTGTTATTTTAATACTAGTTTTTGACAATTAATAGTCATGTAAAAAGACAAGATATAAGCCGTTTTCAGACATGTACTGGAACCCTGAACTTCTGTAGACATTACCCGGAGGAGTTGATTATGAGAATGCAAATGTTTGAGTGAGTCGCCCCAGACAGTAAATGGACATTACTCTACAAGCTCCCTAGTACGAAGTCTGAGAAATATCCGATTGAGCCAATGTGTGAATAAAGCAGGTAATTGTCCAGTGAGGCAGTGGGCGTTCCCTTTCAATTGGTTCGCTCAGCACAACACCAGAAAGTATAGAAAACATTTACCATACTTTGTGGTGTTTTATCACATTTTTCTCCTTCACAAAACCAGGGTTATATACATAACACATAATTTCTAATCATGCGACTGGCTCTGCTTCACTGTGCTGTAAACACAACACTGTGATTTCCGCAGTATACTTTTTGTGTCACATTGTGCCTCCTGCAAACTGTAACTGGGGACCACAAATTACTACAGAAAAAGGATACACATAGCAGCTGCTATAGATAGCTTCAGTTACTAATGCATGTTTTTCCTCCATGCACAGGTTTGTCAACAGGTATAAATTGAAGATAGGCTTCAGATATAAATAATTTTATAGGAGTCATCACTTTTTGTTTAAATGGCAACTGAAATTTCCTTTCCCAGCACCTTTATTAATTATACGCCCTCCTTCTGATCCCCACAGACTATGAAGCCAGTGAAGACAAGACTTACAAGGAGCCCCTACTAACTGACCCAGATGAGCCTCCACCGGTACCAGTAATGCTGGCCGAGCCAGCCCCCGTGGCGTCCGTCATCCTGGAGTGCTCCGAGCCTACCTACACAGAATACCCTGAGTCTGGGCAGCCTGGGCACACAGGTGGGCTGTTTAGTGATTGGTTATTAGTCAGAGCAGGCTGTGGGCTGGTTACAGGCAAAGTGATGGTTGGTTGAATGCTTGTTTGAATTGGTACCTGGAGGAGCCTGCATAGGTTTGCAGTAAACAAACTTAGTTTTTTTTTGTGTGTATGTATATATATCATAGGCTGAATTTTACTGCTGTGAATCTGTAACCACTTTTAAATCCTTACTTAGGTGATTCTGAGCGAAATCGTACTGGTTGGGTTTTGTTGAACGACTAACAAATGCAATACATGTTTGAGTATTAAAAATACACCTTTTGGTCCTTTTTCTTTTATTTAATTTGACTTAAAATATTTCAGAAACCTTTCTGCTCCTTCCCACCCTCATTCTCTTGGAAATCAGTTTTATTTCATTCAGCCTTTCATTTCATGTCAACAGGCACTGATGCCCCGACTGAGAATCCCCAAGAGGGCTTAAGGGAGCACCTGAAGAAAACCCTGGAGTTCTGTCTTTCCCGGTAAATTGATCTAGATAATTGAACCTGGATCATGTTGCGCTTTATTACATCACAGTGAGGTACACTGGGTGTATTTGTGACAAGACTGTGTGTATGTTTGTTTACAGTGAGTTTTTAAATAGTTTTCCTTGAAAACAAAGCCATACAATGGTATAGCCAGTCATTCCGGTCCTCTAAATTAGAGACTCAGTTCTCTGAAGTCACGTTGTCATCAGCCATTATGTATAATTAGTAGTACTTTTCTTTGGATGGTCAGTATCGCTTTTCTAAGGAACTAAAAATAAGCATTTTCCTTACAACGTGACACCGGAAGGACAAAACAAACGACTTACTAAACCACAAAATGTTGAGGAATTCCTTTAAAGTACGTCAACAACGGGCTAACCATGCTACGTCCAATCTACTTCTCTCATCGCTTAGCTGCTGTTTCACACTTGTCAGTGAAGATAAGCCCTTAAATTGAGCCACAACAAGAAAAATAGCTGCTCTTAAGTGAACACTAATGAACACAAAGACCAGAAAAGAAAGGCTCTTGTGGGTGATTCGATGGAAACCCTTCTCTCATTATTCTGCCTGAACCCTATTGATCCTGGTTGGTGTCAGCAGCAAAATGCTGCATTTCTGTTAAGCTCAAATGACACTTTTCTGTGTCAGCAAACCTTGAAGGATGCACGTCGCTCCTTGTGATGAAAGTGTTGTCCTCAGTGGTCTCCGTGCATGCACCTCCAAAAGGTATGTCTGCGTGGACTGCTAGTGCAGACTATACAAGCTGACTTGTTCACTGTCACACTGTTGTGTGTTATCACCTATCATTCAGCGGATTCAGGACTTTGCTACTTTAAGGGGATTGGTGCAAACAACTGTTGCATAAAACCTTGGTACACTGAAAGCTCATAATTTTATGAGCTACGTTTAATAAAATGTTAGTTGTTAGACACAAACTACACTTGATGTGTATTATTCTGAAAAGATAAAGGCAGCTAATAAACTAGAGAGACATACATCTTCCCCCCCTGGGATTAATACAGTTCTTTGAATTAGTTTTTCAGGCAGTAGTTATGAGGGTTTTCTCTCCTTTTTGTAAACTTAGTAGACTGTTGTTCTGACAAAACAAGCAGTTTAATTTGGATTATTGAACATTTTGTTTGTTATGGGCAGCTGATTTATCTGAAACTTAATCAGTAATAAACTTGTGTTCTTAGTTGGAGCCTTATATTTAAAGACATCAAATCAGTAGTTATTATTAGTCTCTAATTAGGTCTGGAAGTTTATGCTGCCAATGTGCATTGTTTTCATTGTGTTTTGATCAAGCATCTGTTCCCCTGTATGTGGGCGTCAGGCGTGGTCTGAATGAAAGCTTTATTTCATACTGTTGAATGTTCTCTGCAGTGGTGGTGGTTGAGCTGCTGCTTTGGTGGCAAGCTAAGACCTCACAATGTTTTTTTTCTTTTTGTTTCTCCCGTTTATCAACTTGGAAATGTCAGTGAGTGTAGCTTTAATTTGCTCTTTGAGCTTGTCCAGGAAGTCGACAGAAACCTGGAGGCACTGGGTCAGATTCTCTAAATCTCTAGAGAAAATAAAACATCTACTGTTGCATTTCCTTTCTGAAAACCATATAGCTCACAGTTGCCATAAGCAGGTGAGTATGTGAAACAGCTGTAGACTGAATTTGGTGAGCGGTTCAAGATTCAAGATTCAAAAAACTTTATTAATCCCAGAGGGAAATTGTTTTGCCTCGTTACAGCCGCTCTCAGTTC